>CAJNJA010043875.1:0-27075 GCA_905231915.1 Symbiodinium necroappetens | reverse complement strand
CAGGGTGTACACACACACACACAGAGGTAAATCACGACCCGACCAGCTCTCGCACCCCGTGCTCCAATCCAAGTAAGTGCCGGACGCCCTCAGCTTGGAATGGCTTGGAGAGGGCTCGTCGACATTGGCAGCGTGACTGGCCAAGGTGGCGAGATCAACGAAAAATAGAACATGGTTTCAAACCGCGCTGCCGAAGAACCCGTTTCCATTGCTCGACGGCATAAGTCATCAGAGCTTTAACAAGCAAGCACTCCTAATCGACCCTGCCGCAGCCGAAGCTGCTGGACGGCCTTGACATTCGGCGAATACTTCTGAACTTTCCCACCGGCATAGAAGCCGAAGCAACGTCAGCTGTGTCCTTCTGACGACTGGCAGTTCTTTTCCGACTCTGTGCCACCGTGTACTGCCGCCAAGTCACTTCATCTGGGAGGCGGAGCTTCGACATTCGACGTTCCACACGACTAGCTCGCCTGAGGCTCGAAGGCACTAGAGCCGCCCTTGGCCGGGCCCCGCACATCCCCGCAGCCTCGCAGCCAGAGCTGAGTTGCGTCGACCCGTCACAGACCCACGCCTTCCACGGCCGGAAAGTTTCGGATTGTTCGTGCTTTGCCTCTCGGAGCTTCACGTACGTAAACATACCTGAATCCACTGAAGTTCACTGAAGCAGTGCAGCTCCGTTTTTTGCACCGGCACTGCCGCAGCTATGTCGAGCAGCTGTGCGACCTCCTGAGTAAATATCCTGTAACGCTCGGGTGGACCCTGCCGGGGAACTCCCAGCCTCTTGGACACTGCAAGAACCCTCCGCCTAAAATCACCCAAACCTGCTACCGATTTATTGGACCGTGAAGTTCGTTAGCCGTGATCTCGACTGCAAGAACTTGTCTTCAAGCCCAACAGCTCTTTCCACAGGATACAAGGGGGGGGGCTTGAACCAGATGAGCAGCCCGGCAGCCGGAACCCTCAAACAGACCGAAACACCTACAATCACCTGCACAGCCTCTTTGCCTCGCCTTATCCCCAGGGCGGCGATCGACTTCCCCACAGAGGCGAAGATGGAGCTGCGCTTGGGTCCGTCACGCCTTTGCCACTCGCGAAGGCCAGTTCCAGTAGCTCTTAGTAGCTCTTCACCATTCACATCTAGTGTTTGGACCCGCAAAAAGAAACAAGCACTCACTGAATGCAAATGCAGAGAATGACCTGCACGAGAATGACCTGTCATACCTCGTCCAATTGATTGATGGCTCAAGCTCACAGGACCTACTCAACATGCTGGAACCCAAGATCGCCCCGCTTTGCTTGAAGCCCCAAAAGCTGAGCAGGTGTTTCTCAGGGACAAGGGTTTGTCATGGGTCTGCTCCGTTCTGAGCAAACAGATGATCCCAGTCACGAATGCTTGCAGTTCAGCTGCGGAACACCACTGGAAGGACTCTTTAGTGGAGGCTGCTCATCTTGTTTCCTTGGATGGAAAGACTGATCAGACTCATCGTCTTCATCCACTGCAGCAGCCGTGCACCGATTGAAGAATATACCAGGAGTATGTGTGTATAAATGTTTCAAGGCTTTCCGAGACACTTCCTGTCCTCCGACGCCTCCTCGTCCGTTCGCGTTGCTTGGCCACTGTCTTCCACACCGAGGTCGCTTCGAACCTGGCCCACCAAACCTGCCGCAGCCTGCATCAATCACCATCAATGACGAACATCAACCTGCCCCTGCTTCGCTTCGGCCTCCACACCATCATCCGAGGAGTTGGAAAACCCTTCCTGCGCATCTCCGGCATCCGACTCCGGTTCGGCGTGGGAGCCATCCTCACACGGGCAGCTCGCAAGGATCCAACTCCGGGAGGCTCAAAGCTCCGAACGCGGAGCTTGAAAAGGCACTCCGTTTTGAGCCTAAGAGTCGAGGCCACAGAGCCCCTCCTCGGAGTCGCTGCCTCGCAGGTTGAAAAACGGGGGAAAATGCGAGACAAAAAGAGAGCACTTTTAAGGGCCCGAGGCCGAGGCCCAAGGAGGATCCGGAGTCCTCCGCGGCCTCCTCCAAGCCGGAGCCGCCGGAGCCATCGGCGTCTGCCTCTAAGGCAATGCAGAGCACATCCAGGAAGTCATCGGGGTCCATCTCCTGCCACACGGGATTCCCCCTTCTCTGGGAGTGCAGTGCAGTGCGTGGCGGGGCTCCGCCGCGTGCTCCATGTACTCGGCGGGCAGCTCCAAGATGCGCATCACGATCTACCAGAGAAACGGGCACTTCTGGTCTCTGTTTCTCACAGGCGCCCCTGCCTCAAAGGCAGGAAACCCAACGTCACTGGCCAGGACTTCCTGAGCTGAGTTGGTCTTGGGACTGACGGCTGAAGTATGTTGGTTGCTCCCTCCATCGAAAAAATCTGGCCGTCCTTTACGATGGGACCCCTGCGCACCATCGAATAAGACTCCTTCTTGCTGTTTCTGTTGGTCGAGTCAAGCTTCACAAAAGTCCGCAAAGCCTTCGAGAAGCTCTTGATCCTTGCATGCGGCAATTGCCCTCAAGGCTTCAAACTGTCTAGAAGGCCACAGGGCTTGATGCACCGCGCTTTGTGCCCCATTTAATGCTTGTCAGAAGAATTAGGCATGCTCTCACTTCGTGTCCCACCGAACTCTCCCAACTCCCGATCTCGTCTCCTGAAGAAGCTCAGATGCCGCCTGCAGCGCTTCTATGCCTCGTTCGCTGAGCACCTGCGACAGCACTACGGAAAAAAAACAAGGACCGGTGGGGAGCGGGCGCGGATGGGCGCGGATGGGCGCGGGGGCGGGCGCCTCGAGCGCTGGGCCCTTCAGGATGCCTCCCAGGAACTCCCACGCCGCGTCGTCGCCGCCTGGCAAAAGAGGATCAAAGAAGCCCTGGGAAGGAAAAAACGAGGCGCAGGCGCTCGCGTGCGCTCGCACGCGCTCGCGGGGGTCTCCGGGTCTCGGGCGGAAGATGCTTGGCGCAGCGGCCAAGTGAAGGACCGTGGATGCACAGAGCGCCGAGGGCACCTCGAGGCCTTGGGCGCTTCTTTGGAGTGAGACGGAAAGTTCTGCATGGACCTCAGAGTCTAGTGAACCTAGTTCAAACCCACAACCAATGCCAATGTGTGCCAACAAGGTAGTGGCACCCAGCTCGCTCTCGCCGCCAGCCATGACAGACACCTGACATCAAGGGCTGTACTCCGGGTTGCTCAAGGCAACCCACTGCTTTCGGCTTCAGCTGGCTGAAGGGGAACGGGGTACCTGGATGGCGAAGGCATCCATGACAGACTGCATGGACTTCTCTGAAACAGAGTCCCCGTCCACCTCAGCCCATCACGAGTTTTGTCTGGAGGTACTTCTTTGCCACTCCAGTCTTGCATCAAGTGCTAAGACGACCTCCAGCACATGCCTCCAGGAAATGGAGCCATTCGAGCAGTCCAGGAGAAGACAAGCCGGCAGGTCTCCTGGAGTTTCGCAACCCGCCATAAGCTTCACGGGCAAACCAGCTTTGGTGCCAAACGTCCAAGACACGTTGCAGGCCAGCGAGGCAGAGGCTCCTTGCACGACCTCGAACTTGAGCTTCAGGTTCGGGAGGTTCAGGTCACTGGCCTCTACCGCCGGGCCGGAATGGGACTGGACTCGAAACATCTCGACCCAAGCCCGGGCAATTGCCCTGACCTCGTCCAGCAGAGTGGTCTCGCGAGGATCCTCTCCATCAGCAGTCTCACGCAACACCTGCTGTGCAGACAGAAGCGAACTTCATCCTGAAACATCGACTCAGCGGCGGGGCTCGGACGAGGCGTGGCGAGAACTTGCCAGAGGTCTCATCAAGACCGGGAAGAATGCAAGTCCAGCGCGGATATTGCAGATGCAGCGTGCCTTGCACGACTCGCTCCGACTCACAATTTGATGGTACCAAGCACCGCCAGATGAGACAGGGCGCGTATCTTCTGTGGGGTCGGCGCAGCCGCTGCGGCGATCTTCTCAAGCATCAACGGCTGGCTCCAGCCGCTTTGATGGATAGACTGCCTGCGCTCGGAAAGCACAAAACGGATCCGAGACCTTGAACACTAGCTGTAAGGTCTGCGACTGAGCGAAGTCGGAAGCCTTACGTAGAGCTGAAGGCGAATCCGGACGCAAGCACTTGAAGCGCAGCTGTCGGGCAGCGGAGTCAGGCCAACACCTCAGAGCCCAACTCGGAGCACACAGCAGCCCCGTCCTTTGCATCAAACCGTGATCAAGCGGCAAGTGTCGCTCGTCGCGGCCGCACAAGCCTGCAGACCGCAGAGATACGAGTAACGAGTAACACTGAGCGCCGCCCTCTTCGCACGTGCTGAAGTTCACTGGGGCCGAGCAAAATTGTGATACTCGTGCGCCTCCAAGGTCCTAGTCTTCGCCATGACGCTACAAGTGTGTGGGGATTTCCCATCAAAGGGATCCATGTTCATGGTGCGGCTAGCCTTGGCGACGAGCTCACTGGCTGTCGTCGGGTCCTGGGCCCAAAAACATCTCAGTGAAATTCGACGCCTTTAAGCGAACCGCTGTCAAAACTGCACTGGTAAGAGTAATTGCATCGGGGTTCACTGCCACCCTGGCCCTCATAGTGCTTGCAGATTGGCTGCAGCTCGATCGCTGGCTGCCAAACTAAGGGAGACATGCCTGACACCACGGCTTGAATCTTTGCTGTCAACTTATTGCAACTCGCAGTGCCGACAAGGGCAAGCCAGAATATCATCAGCTTCATTACAAACTAACCTCACTACAATCCGAACTTCTCGACATGTTCTCTTCGGCAGAACATGGATGAAGGCACTGATCGCACGCCTATGATGCTTTGGCCGAGACTTTCTTCGCCGAACTCCACTTCGCCGTCCTCATTCGAACAGTAAGCCCGGGCATACGTTGGCTCCAGGCAGGCTTCTTGTCAGTCATGACTCGAACTTATTTCAACATCGAGGCCCAGTGCCCATCGTTCATCGTTGACTTTTTGGGTTCAATTTGCGTGCACTTGATTCTGAGTCGGCAGGCGCGTGAACTTTCGTGTGGTTTTCGTGAGATCGAAAACGGATTCTACCAGCATAGGGTTTATCTCACATCGGTGGGCGAGACTACACATCACCCGAGTGTGGACGCTGTTTCAAAGAATTACACATCAGCTGCGAGAATACACATCATCAGATGCTAATCCCATGTATACGCTGTTTTAGACTCCAAGTCGCGCAAGCTCAAGTTTCAGGATATGCCAGGAACGCTGGGGTTTCCAAGTACTTTTCATTGACTCTCAAGTGCATTTTTTCACCGCCCCCCAAGTAGTTGCTGCTTCTTCTCGTCCCATGAAACGATGCCCTTGCCCTGGGTATCGAAAAGCACTCGAGATCCACATTTCGATTTTGATCCTTTGGCTGCAACCGCGGTCCACCTATCGAGCACTGATCTTTGGAGCAACACCGATGACATCAAAGCCTGACAATCCCCATGGAGACGCTCGATTCACAAGCGCACGCACAAGACACTCACGAACCCAGCCATTCCTCATGTAGACGCTCGATTTCACAAGCATGCCCGCGAGANNACATACATCAGTCACATCAGTGGCATCGCAACACACCAAAACCAGCCACTCCCCATGTAGACGCTCGATTCACAAGCGCATGCACAAGACACACATCAGTGGCATCACAGCACGCCCAAAACAGCCATTGCCCATATAGGCGTGTCTCTGTCTCTATGTCCTATGTATGTGTGTCTGTGCGCGCGTGCGTGTACCCAGAGCCAAACAATGTGACCGAGACTGGTTCGGATGAGCTGGACCTATTTTCCACAGGGCCATGTGATTAGCTCCGAAATGGACAAGCACCCGTTCGAGACACGCATCCGTGTCATCACAAAACATCATCATCGGTGAAGACACTCGATTCCACAAGCACACGTTCGAAACACAAGTGGCATCACGGCACATGGCAACCTGCCATTCCCCATCTAGACGCTCGATTCCACAAGCGCACACTCGAGACAGTGGCAGCACACCACATCAAAACCAGCTGTTCCCCATAGACGCTCGATTCCACAAGCACGCACTCGAGCCGAACATCAGTGGCAGCACACCACATCCAACCCAGCCTTTCCCCCTCTAGACGGTCGATTCCACGTGGAACCATCGGATCGTTCACAAATAGAAGCAATTGTTTGAAAGGGCCCGAGTGTGGACGCTCATCGATGCGTATTTCAACCTAGCGATGCGGGATAAAGCGACCACCAGAAAGGATGTTAGCAAGATCTGGTTAAGGAATGCAACAAGATGTCGATGGTGTGTTCATGCTTTTCACGAAAGAGGCTTCTCAGCTTGTACGCAGGCTTCACGACTCAATACTGACCTGCCTTGTCCGAGGACCCGAGCGCCTCCACGCAAGCCCAGAGGTGGCCTGTTCTTTCACATCCGACACACAGTGCAACAAACAGACTTTTCTCAGAGATGGGGTCTGCTCGACGAGACACTCACGGTGCGGCACCTCCGCAGACTTGCGAGAGTCTTGGCCAGTTGAAGATCAAGCATATCATGTTGCAAGACTGTCCTGGCGACGGGCTGTGGCGCTTCGGGGTGAAAAGGGGCCGATGGCATCCAAGGCAAGGACCCACCACATGCAGCTCACTCGGAAGGTCTGGCCTTGGCTCTCCGAAAAATTTGCACAAAAAAAAAGGAACAGGAAGGAAATCGCCGAGTGGCAGTTTCCAGGCAAGCACGTCCGAGGGCTTCGAATGGACAGGCTCGAACTTGGAGATGTCACTCGAGGGCCCTCAGAGTTTGACACCATTACGAGTGGAACATGGCCGCAGGCACTTCATTTTCAATCCAAGGAGCGATCTGCGCAAAGCCTGAAGCGAGCTTCCGAAGGGGTCGGACTCCTCAGATAGAGCCCAACAGGTCCTAATAATCTCAGGATCGTAGACGAGTTATCCAAGCCGGACGAGGAGCGTTTGGAACAAGAGTCGGCTTTCTTGCTCGGCATACTCGAGATCATCTTCGTCCAGCTCGTCGATGTCCTACAGTACAAACACGATGCATCATGCCGATTCACATCGCCCTGCTGCTCCGACCTGCTCCAGAGGCAGTAGCGCCTCGGATGGAACATCACAGCCTGACAGAATCTGGCCTTGCGGAGTTCTAACCAGAAACCCAACCCGCGGCCTTGGAACAACAACAGTCTGAAGGCCCTTCAGATCGCAAAGCCACATCCAAATGAAGTCAGGCTTCGGAGATGTTCTGGGAGGCTGGCTCCTTGGACTGGCTGGAGGGGTGATGCGACCGAACGTGTTCGGGTCCCTAACAAGACGACGTCATAACTCCTTGTCGGACAAAAACCTACCAGGCAGAAACCGCAGGGGCCTCACACCTGTGCAAGGAAACATGATCAGCTCGCTTCCATCCAATCTGTGATCTCATCTCATCCCCCAGGCTGTCTCATCAAGGAGCAAAATCTCCAAGCGGGTACAAGCAATCCAAGTATTATTCTGATCCTCAAACATCTGCTTGCCTAGCACTACGGGGCATCAGCTAAGCCTCGGCTTGGTGGCTTCGGGGCTTCGGGGGAGAGCGGTGCCATGTGGCTCTTCCGCTGTTTTGGGCTGTTGGGGCTGACTCGCGCGACTCGAGCTCCCCAAATTATGAAACCCCTGAAACTGTACATCTCAACACAGAAGACTTGAAGGCAGGAAGCAAAAACCAGAAAGCATGGCAACCAGAGCAGAAGTCTCCCAACATGGCAGTAGCACAAAAAATGGCAACCAAGGAAAACCCAACAACGTGTTACAATTTCCCTTAACGGCCACGTCCTGGGCCTGAACTGTGTGCATGTTCACGCGGACTGTGGAGACAGAGCAAGATAGATCAAGGCTCTGAGAAGAGCATGGCTGTCGGGACGGGCTCCCAGTCCGTCTCCTCTTCGCCAATTTGGTGCCTCGCTTCTTGCATTTGAAGGGTTTCTGGACCACACTTTGAGGAAGCGAGGAACCGGCTGCTGCTCAAGTTTGTACTCCAAAGGGGGCAGTCCATCATTCAGCTCGCCCACGTCCAGCTCGGGTTTGGGCCAGCACAGCTGAAGGATCTCCTGAACTTCAAGCAGATGTAGATACAACTGGCGCCGCGCTTGAAATCGGTCAAGACAGGGCTCCGAGTGAGTCAGGCTCTTGCTCTTCGCATCCTTGCCACGGCAGTCACAGCTGCTTATAAGGCTTGCCTGGGCCTAGGCCTGGGCCTGGGGCCTTTTTTTGGGGGGAAAGTCCTCCATAAGAAGGAAGCCTCTGCCCAGGAAGGTCGGCAGGGGTGGCAGGGCCTTGCTGGCCTGGCCCTCCATTTGCAGCGCCAACAAATCCGAGGGCTCCGAGGGGGAGCTGTAGCCCTGAGAGGTGCTGGCACGCACCCGGAAGCGGAGCTCCTAGCAGATGCTCTCTCAGAAAGGGCCCCCCCCCCCACGCGATCCCCGCGCGCGCGCGCGCGCCTCGTACCCAAAGCTGGCTTTGATGGCCTCTGCAACTGTCGCCCTCTCCACCAGAGCTCGCACCAGGACAGTCGAGGTGTCTTCCACCTTGCTAGGTTTTGGGCGTTCGAATGGACAGCAGGTTGCATCGAGAAGTCACATACATATCAGTGTCCAAAGTGGGCACCCTTTTTTCGGAAAACACTCGAAACTGCAACGAGGAACCTGTTCCGGTGCAGTGCAAAAGCTGCGCAAGCCAGTCCAGTCGCAGAACTTGCTGCTTGCCCGGCGTTTCCTGCCTTGGACCTGCTTCTCTCTCACTTTGCAACAAGTGGTCCGCCTACGACTCGCGCTGCCGAGAGAATGAGTGAAGCACCTGAATTTCAAATCCGATTCCGCGGGGAAGTTGAGCCGGCATTTCACCATCCACGGCCACATCGAACTCCAATGAGAAGGAGAAGGCATTGCACCTGCCGCAAGGACGCGCCCTGGCACCGGTCGCTGTCACCTCCGGTCCAGGCCTGACTTCTGGCTTGGCCAGCTGGAGGAGAAACACCTCCTGGCTATCATCCTGCTCCTTCCATGGAGTTGGTGTGGACCAGTTGCCACCTGAAAAGCTTCGATGATTGCGGGAGGGGCGGTGTGAGGTTCCCTGTTCAGACTTTGCAGTGAAGCACGGAATATTTACTGTGCCGATGTAAGATCGCCACCCGCTGCTCGGACGCGGAGCCGCCAAGCCTCCTCGGGCATGGTCTCAGAGTCGACCAGTTCCACAGCAGCCTCAGATTCCCTTCATGTGGCAACATAGGTAACATAGACCACTAGTAAAGTCCGTCTTTCGCTCGGAAAAATTCGATCCAACAAGCTCGAAATGGGGATCTCGGGTTTGCTGTTCGGAATGCAAAGATCTCAGTCAAGCTCGCGGCCGTGCTCAGGGGTCTCGGACACCCCTAAGCATATCCAAAACTTAAACTTGGCGACCTGCGCAAACTTCACCAAGGCCGAGATGCTGTGAGAGTTGTGGCCTGGGTCCCTTCCTCTGCCACATCTTCAGACCGCCTTGGAGACATGGGGGGCCTGCCCTGGCCTCCTAACCCAGATGCTGCCCCGCTGCTGGGGGAGGAAGAAGCTCCTCACCGGCTTCCAGTCCTCTGGAGTCTTGGGACGGCCCTGTCTCATTCAACGACTCTGATTCCGTGTTCGCCGTGTCTACGTCTATGTGTCTCAAAGGCTATGAGGTCCGGCTTCGGCTAGAGCGTTGTGGGATTGACGGTGAGTGTTTCACCTAGACAGGGACATGCGCGATGCAATCCCCACGAAAACTAGGACCCACTAGGATCTTGGCGCCGTTTTGGGCAACACCGCAAGCGTCCTTGAATCAATGCTGGTATAATGGACATGCCGTGAATACTCATGTCCTGTGCGTCCAACGCGGTGCGGAAGCAGATTTCCGCTTCGAACAGGATATCTGCAGCCAGCTTGCCCCTTTGTTCCCAGGAAACCTCGGGCAAAGCGGACAGCATCCTCTCCCACATTCGTTCTCTTGTTTGCACTTGTGCTGGTCCTTTGCTCTCAGGGGTTTCTCCCTCTGAGATACAGGGAAGGGAACTCAGTCACAACCGCAAGTCCGGTCGTCCCGTCATCCGCGCAAAGGCCTTTCTCTCTCCATGTCCTGTTCAACTCAGCCACAGGGAAGGCAGAATCCCTCTTGCACACGCGTACGCCCTGGTCGTCTTGGTTGGTCTGACATCTGCGGAATGATGAGGCACAGTTGGGGACTGTCGTGAACCCCCGGACTTACAATTTTGATTAAAATCCCTCGGCCTCGCGCCTCGTCATAGCATGTCCCCCTTATTGGGTTTCGGCTGTGCTGTGCAGGACCAAACAAGTGTGTCTTTCTTTCGCCAGGGCTATGGTGGGGAGTTGCCCCCCCATACTTGTATCTCGCTCTCTCGCTCTCTCTCTGGCTCGCTCGCTTCGTTGTGGCGGGATTGAAGCTTTCTTTTTCGGCGAGGAACGCAGGCCAAACAAGAACCTCTCAAGAACCAAAAGTACCACAATTCTATCGCTGGTCCTGCATCACGGCAAGCACAGAAGGCATTCTAGCACCCTTGCCTGCCAGAGATTCCTGCTGCCACCAAGGATGTTCAACTGCTGCGGGCGTCGTGGAGCCGCCTTCGGTGCAGCATTCCTGCAGCACAAGGGCTGACATGACGGTGCATGGGCCGTGAGATGACACGGATGTGACCAGACTCGTTTCTACAGAACCTCGGTCGCAGATTCTGGGCGGCCTCAGGGCTTCCTGCGCGGCCTCTGCGGCCAGCAGTGCGTCGGCAAGGACCACCGGCGCCTCCGCCTTCCGTGGCCGACGCGTGGCGCAGCACGCGTGGCGCACCGTCGACAGAAGCTGCGACCAAAATCAGCAGCTCACCTCCGCGAAGGCATCGCTAAGGCGGCCGTCGTTGCTCTGGCAACGCACTCGCAACCAGCATTTGGATGAGCCTGCCGTCGGATTGAAAGCAGGTTCGGTACAAAACGGCCAACACCACCAAACCTGACAAGCGTTTCGGCGTACGGCCATGGATGAAACAGGCCCTTGGTTCCCAACATCTTCAACACAACCCGAAACTCCCGGCATGCTTCCGACGCTCTAACCCAGACCATCTTGGAGTTTCAGCCGGACAGCTAGACTCCAGAAACATGGCAGGCGCATGGACCAGGAGCAAAGGCTAGCCTGCACCTTCCTGCGGCATCTGCAGCGGAACAAAGCCTCAGGAAAGGGCTCGTCAGCCCTACATTTCCACCTATGTCAAACGAGACAATAACTGACGAGCGAAACCTTCAGCAACCCTGTGTTTGTCCACGAGCTTGGGGCCGACACGGATAGCCTTCCTGCGGCCAAGGCACCGAGATTCACAAACCCCGTCGGGCTGGATTGGCTTTCCACCTGCATCACAGCGGCGGCCGTCGAGCTCCAGTCTGATCTACGGGAAGCGTCCAGCTCCCAGGACGCCTCCCGGGACACGAGACACAAGGAACACAGGGGAAGGATGTTGCAGCTTGCCGCATCTTGCCGCGTTGGAGCCGAAGTCGCCTCCACGAGGTAACCGAAACCCTTGAGGCCGCTGTCCTAGCGAAAGCATCCAGGAAGAGAGCTGACCTTCCACCATTTGTAGTGACTGCCAGTGATAGTCAGAGCATCTTTGCAGCGGTGGGTATCAGGTAGAGTGCGATAAAAGGCACCGGTGATGCTCTGTTCTTCTCCGCTGTCCAGGAGACTTCGGCTAGAGGAAGCTTGCCTTCCCGACAGCATGTGCATGTAAGGAATGTCTGACAAGTCTGTGACCGATCTTGGACGAGAAACTTCCAGGGGCAGTGAGCGTTCTCGTCAACTCCAACTTCTCTGCAGCAGGAGGCCCAACGACACCATTGATCCGCAGCGTCGCTCGCACACCTTGCACTGCGCAGGAGTGCAGCAGAGGACAAACCCCGCTTTCCAGTGTTGGCACGATGCTGTGAGCAGCTTTTCCAGACGCAAGCTTGACCACTCGCAACGCCAAAGGCTCGGCGGCCGGAAACTGCTCCAAGCCTGCACAGAACCGAACGACGCATCCCCTCTGGCCTCTGGCTATGAATTCACGGCTCGGCCTGAGACGAGAACTTCGCTGTATGCCTGAGCAGCTTCAGGGATTTGTGTAGCAGACAGCCTTGACGGCATCAGCCTTGTCGTTTCTCATCTCCGTTCGGTGATACATCGGAAGGATGCTCCAAACGACGTAGAACGGCAAGCGCTCCTGGCGTTCCAATCGTTTGCACGACGTGTCTGGGTTCACATGCGTTCCCACCGTGCTCTCAAAGACTGCCGGCCCGTGTCCTCCCGCGCTTCGACTTGGTACTTCACGTTGGGACCTGAAGCGCATGCAACTTGAACTCGCAGCACCATATTATCCGTCCCGCAAGCTCTCATGCGAAGTTCGATTTAGCCGTGCTAGTTAGGTAAGTCAAGAATACAAAGCTCCAGGGACCGCGTTCATGCGGAGAAAGATCATGTGTGCATCTGTTTTCATCTATGTCTCCCCTTCCTGTTCCGTGGATATTGCCACACCAAGTCACCATCTTCCTCGATCCACTGCAGCCGGCAGTGCGTGCGCAAGCCTGGCAGGCAACCGTCTCGTGATTGAGAAGCTCCCCATGGCACGACAGGGCTTTCGGATCCCTCCACCCTCACTTCAGACGGAGTGGTCAAGCCTTGCTGGAAAAAGTCCGAGCCTCGCTTACCACCTCCCTCGAGCTTGACAGTGCCCTGACATGGCAGACACTTCTCTTCCACTGAAACTGCTCCTGAAGAACTGATGGCTGCAACATCTTGAAACATGCAGCGCTCCTCCTGCTCTAGAATTGCAGGAGTCATGGCCAAAACATCCATGGCCTCAATTAACACTTCAACAAAGGATGTCAAGTTCGACAGTCTCCGTGCACGACAACTCAACTGCTGGCGTAGTGAACAAGCCCCAACGTTGCCGTTCAAGATCCGGCAAGACAAGTCACCGAACAGACCCTCATCTGGAAGGACTCCGCTGAAGGATCAATACAGACGTGTCACCGTGACTTGAAGCTCCGATTGGTCGGCGTTGGCATCCTGTCTTCTGCAAACACACTGTTCTTCACGAGTGGGGCCGGCACTCAATTCTTACAGACAAACCCCGAGGCTTGCACTTTTGCCTATGTTCCTGGTCCGACCTCCTACACCCGCGTCCCGATCCGCAGGAACCTCCTCTTTTTCCCGCAGCTTGAGGACGGCAGACGTCCCACTCCATGTTGACTGCCCTTCCACGTTGGTCGACCGAACCCGAAACCTGAGATTGGAAGCCAATCGGGTTGCAAGCGGCTGCGGCCGATGCGACGGGCAGCTCCACTCCGTTTCGTTCAGGAAGCACTGGCTTTAGGCCTTCGATCCAAAAAAAGTCATGACAACTGCATTAAAACACCCCTTCTTCTCGGCTCCGTGCCCATGAGCATGCAGGAGGATACAAAGCTGTCGAGTCGATCGTCCCACTTGTGCTCGTGGCTGAAGAAAAGCCGACTGCCATCAATCCTGCAGTGGCTTCCCATGAAAATCTCTTGGGCGTGAAATATGGCCAGCCTTTTCGACACAGTGGAATGAAACTATAAGAGAAGCTCAAGAGACTAGATGTTCCTTTCATGCTTGCCGCAGCGCTGCAGCTATTGCCATCTGGGAAGGTACTGCACGGTGGATGCGATGGATGCTGTGCATGCAGGCAACACGGCTTTCAGGAAATGCAGAGAAACAGATCCCGAGTTGTGACCAACCCACGTGTGCAGTGTTGCTTCGTCGGACATCTACATCTGGAACAATTCTCCAAGCACAGGAGAAATCCCAAGGCAGATTACATGCCACCTCCCCAGTGGGCTTGTGCCTCTTCCACTCATCTGCACCTGCCGCTCTGTACTCCACCTCATGGTGAGGCCTCACGCACAAGGACGGCGGCTCAGCATGCAAAGGTGCAAGCGAAGTCGCCTGCCATCTGTTGCACCGTTGGGGAGGGGCAGCAGGATCTCCAGTATTTCCTGCAGTCATCTGCTTTCAGACATGCTTTAATTTCTCCGCTTGCTGGTCGAGCCGCCATCTGACCGGTGTCAGGAAGCAGCCTCACCTCTGGCACGCCTGAGCGGGCACAGCGCTGACAGCTCCCTTCGACTTGTGGCTCTGGCCTGGATTCGGAGGAAACGGGCAGCTTGGCATCGTCTGCGGTGCACATAGCTCACTGCAAGCTCCCTTCACCTCCCTGGTCTCGCCGTTTGCAGGATCGCTTACCTGCATATTAATATCACTTCTCCGAACCCCAGATCGGCTTCCACTCAAGCTTCAGCTCGAAATTGGCGCTCTGATGAGTTGACATGTGCAGGATTGAGGAATACATGCCAATGAGCATGAGCTGTGCCGAACACGAACAATGAATTGCGAACGAATTCTGTTGGCAAGGACTACGGGAAATCAATGCCATATCACTGCTGTTCACCCCAGCAGGCGACACCAAGTCAGTTACGGCCTGGTAGACACACTGCGAAGCAAAGCGATACGGCACACCACCTGGGATCAAGGCTGTGCAGAAACCCTTCTTGTTTGCTCTCCGCATCTGACCGCTTGTGCCACTGCAGCTCGTATGTTCAGAGTCTGTCGAGGTGATGTGCCAAGCCAAGTTGCATTGTAGTCTCTGCACGTGCATAACTTGGGCGCCCTGCCAGGGTCCAAGATCAAAGCCACTCTCGACATTGCTTCAAGTTCTCTCTCTCTGCCTCTTGGCAATCCAGGATCTCTTGTCTGGCGGGAAGGACCGGCTCCTTGGGAGCGCAGAAAAGGCCGTCGCTGCCGTGGGGCGGGTCTGGCTTGATGCAAGCAGCGATATGCAGGATGTACTTCTGAATCGGAGGGCAATAGTTGGCCGCAAGGGGTGGCTTCAAGCGCAGAGAGACAGCGCAGCTCGTCTCGCCCATCTGCATATAAGGCTTCTCCTCAGCGCACGCTCCCTTCAAGGCTTGGGCTTCGCCTGAGGGCTA
The DNA here is from genome assembly GCA_905231915.1 of Symbiodinium necroappetens. Lineage (NCBI taxonomy): Eukaryota > Dinophyceae > Suessiales > Symbiodiniaceae > Symbiodinium > Symbiodinium necroappetens. Next base: position 12,044 of record CAJNJA010043875.1, on the reverse strand, counting down.
AGGACCCTGCAATGTGCTCATGTGGATGGCATGGTGTTGTTCATGGGCCCTCCTTCCTTCAACCACTCTCTCAATCCCCCAACCCGGCGTATCCCGGCGTCGGCTGCAGGCTCTGGCGGCATTGGCAGCTGCAGCACGAAGCTGACGGAACCCCCAACCTGCTCCACGCCAGGGTGTTCCGTGCAGCGCGCTTTTGCTTGCAACTTTCTCTGTGATCTCAAAAAATAACCTTTGCCTGCTTGCCAGGCACACGGTGCTGCTCTGAGCAGAAAAGGCGGATGTCATATGCCTGGCACAAGCAAAGTTGCGGAACGTGTGAAAACAAGGGTCACTGTTGCTGACAAATCACTCGATGGCCACTCACGCTCCATGGGGCTGTGAGCCAGACCACACAATCTCTCATTGAGGCAGATGGTCCTGCATCATAGAATCAAAGGCACAAATAGTCGCCAAAAGTTCGGTTTGGATGAGTTGTGGGCTCCCCTGAAATTGTACCGCTAACAACAAGCCCGAAACTTCATGGAGCCCTACGAAACGAAGTATTCAAGATCATACGAGGGATGTTGAAGGGTGGAACTGTGCCATTCATCGAAGACGATGGGTATTTCAGGTGATTGACGACACGAAAGCACCTGAAGTGACAGGTATTCCCTGGACACCTGAAACAGGTTCCAAAGGATGACACCGCACACACCAAACCACCTTGCATCGGGAAAGGATGAACGGGGTTGGACAAGCCCTCCACAGTCACATAGAGAATGTTGTGTCGAAAGGCCACATGCCCTCGCTCAGCGCGGTGGCAATGAAGGGTTGGGTGGGAGGGAAAGAAAAAGATCCCTGAGCTGTGGGGCTTGGGCCCGGAGAGCTACAAGGAGTGATGGTTCCTGCAAGGTTCATGATGCAAAGGGGACCTGCCCAACCAGCCTACGTTTTGCAGGCAAGAACTATTCAGGATCATACGAGGGATGTTGAAGGGTGGAACAGTGCCAATGGGTATTTCAGGTGATTGACGACACGAAAACACCTGCAGTGACAGGTATTCCCTGGACACCTGAAACAGGTTCCAAAGGATGACACCCAGTGTTCCCACTGTTATCGGCTAACCCGTCCCTGGACAGACCGTCGGAAGGGGCGGAGTCGGAGTCAATCCACTCGAACCAACAGCGACAGTGCAGCTTCGTTCGAAGTAAGCATGACATGTGGGAGATCTTCTTGAGATGACGAGGCCGGCTTGGCTGTCGATGAACCACAAAATGTCCCTGGCCTGAAAGATTTGTGGATAGAGAAGGGGCGGCAAAATCAAGCAGAAAGCCTCACCAGGGAAGATTTGCTGTCTTCGAGGAATCCATTCATGGACGACTTCAGAGGGTACAGCACATGTGCCCCCCTTGGGGAACCAATGGCGGTGATCCAAAGATGACTCATCCTAGACGCAGCCGGTCTTTCTCGAACGAAGCATCAGAGTAAATCAGGACGCAGGGAGAGCTTCGAGAACAGAAGTCAATTTCCCGCGGAATCGCCAGGCAAGCCATAGCCGCAAAGCTCGAAGAACAACGTGAGCACTGCGGCGAATGCTGGCACTCCTTTCCCGGCCGGTGGCTTCCACCAGCCGGGCCGGCCAGAAAAGTGGCGAGCATGCGCGGCTTGTGGTGTGCCCTCGTGTGGATGTTGGACGATGGGAGCTGGTGTGGTGCTGCCGCCAGAAGGGTTAGAACCAGAGGGGGCCTGGAGCCCAAAGAGGGCCAGCAGAACCGGAGGTGCACAGCCTGAGTAGGAAAGCCTAGCTGCTGAACAAGCGGTGCATACAAAGGCCGGCCAAGCAGAGCTTCTGAGTTGCTGGGCATGATCTGAGGCGCAGGGTGTAGAACAGAGTGATACAACAACGCGAACAACATGACAAACTCGATGCTTCTCTCCGAGGATGTATGCAGCCTCCTGTCCTCGACAAAGCTCGGCCATGTGGAGGCAAAGGCGGCTCTTCACAGGGCATGGCTTGTACGGCAGTTCGCCACCGTGTGAAAAGGAGAAGGAGGAGGGGAGGAGGAGGAGGAGGAGGGAGGAGGGAGGAGGGAGGAGGGGGCACCCGGAAGTACAAAAACCTTTCACTTAGCAAACAAAATCGCACTTGAGGAATCACTATCACAATACAGGATCTGAAAGGCATGGATGACACAGTAAACTCTCTGCAGGTTTCTATGTCAGCACTCAAACTCGTCAACCGCTGAAGAGACTAAAGCGTTGCTAGCTCTGCGAACCGCACGTCTTCAGTTCTTCAAAGCTTAAAAAGTATCGGGCTCTTTGCACTACAGTACAGGTAGCCGATGATGCTTGGCAAACAGGCAGCCAACACCAAGATGAACAAACCTCCAGCCCCGTTAGAGTAGTGGTGCAACCTAGTTTAAACTGGGAAAAGGCTCCGCGCAACTTGCACCGTCCTGGAAGAGGATGTGGTAGACCTCGCCAGCTGTAAGTGTTGACGATGTCAGCATGGCACGCCCGCCGCGTCGCCACTGCTACATCCAATGCGACGAGTCACATCCAATCTGTGAGAAGCTCTTGACCTTCTGCCCATCCAGTGACCAAAAGCCTTTGGTGCCTTCCTGTCGAAGTCACCCGGCAAGAAAGGCTGATCTGTCTTTCAGAACTGTGAAGTCAGTCAACAAGGAAGCAGGTTACTTTTTGTGTGGACCGCATGCATCAGAGTACGCGAAAAAGGGCCCGGAACCTCCTCGTTCCAGAAGAGCCGTGATGGGACCAAGGCCAGTACCGGGCACTTGCCGCAGAGCGGTGCTAGCTCGCTGCCAAGCCGCACCTGGTGAAATCAGCTTGGATCGGATTCATCCCGATTGAACACTGCGGCTCACGATTGGGCAATGATGGCTTGCAGCCACGGCACACGGCAGACGATGCGGTCACCGCCCTGGTAGCTTCGCTGGTCGATGGCGAGCACATCGGTGATGTTGCACAAAGATGTCAAGATGGAGTTGACCTCACGACACCACTACGAAGAGGGGCAGGGAGTCCTTTTTTGACAAAGTGGCTGTCACGCTTTGCCCAGGCCGCTCCTCGGAGAAGGAAGAGGAGCGCTGCTACTCTGCGCCACACGGAGACTCCGCCCACGGAAGTGGGAAAGCGCGTGGTGCAACCGGGAGGCTAAGGCTTCGTAGACGAGTCGAAGCTCTGCTGCAGTGCATCTGGCCGGCAGGATCCCGCCAAAGGATGACAAGCCTGCTGCCGACCTTCAGCCGTTCACGGAGCTCCAACAGCGAAACTCGAGCCAAACTACCAGACCCTCGCAAGGCCAGGATGCTTCATGGTTGGCACTTTTGTCATGGGAGCACCTCAGCATGCTCCGATCCACGGTCGATAGCTCAAGCTCTGGGAATCGGCGAAGGTGCTGCAGAACAAAGCTGGCTCAGGTCCGGTTGAGGCAACTTCGGAGGCTTCACAGTCCTATCTTGCTTTTCGTATGCAGGTGGAGTTCCTGAAGCCAAGGCGGTGGCTCTGCCGTTTTGCGCTATCCAAGGCGGCTTTCGCCTTCGAGGCGGCTTTCGCCTTCCTTTGTTCACCAGGGTCTGCACCACGGAATATGGGTTTGGTAGAGTCTGCAAGAATCCCTCGCAACAAAAAAACCAAAAATTGCTCAGCGCCTCGAACCTAAGTTTCACTTTGGGAAGCGCCCGCAAAGTAGGACCAGGTCGGTCACCTTCTTTGATTACATAGCGCTGGAATTCCTCAGCATGCCAACACGTTGACTGCAAAGATCGAACTGTGGATGATAGAAACCCCAAGCTTCTGCCTGAGCACTTCCGTACTGACCTCTTTTCAGGTCGGAGCCTTGCTCAAGCTCCAAAAGCCGTGTCCTTCTACCCAAGACACAATGCAGTGAAGCGTCTTCAAAGGACAGCGCACGATCACGGTCACCTGGCGACCTGTTTCTGATTTCTGACAGTGCGCACAGCGCATAGCGTTGAATTCGTCGCAGTTGCTGCGCTCAGCCGAGGCGGCCAAGGCGCAGCTCTGCCGCAAGGTCTTCAAGACTCTTGTCAATTGGCTTGCATAGGAAAACGATGATGGCCTCACATGCGGACACGAGCTGTACAACGGGCATGGCTCGAGCTCGGTGCCAGGCAAACTCTTCCAGTGAAAAGCCGGTACCTGCAGGAGAGCATGGCAGCCACATGGCATCCCCTCAACTTTATTTGTTCACGGCTACTCTTCGAGCGTGTCCTGCAGTTCATGATTTTTGGGGCGCTTGGTGGGGCGCCGGAACTCAACACCTAACGGGACCTAATGGGGCGCACCATCCTCGGGCATTTTCAGCCTCCGCCGACCAGAAGCGCCCTGCATGGATTCAATTTTGCTGCGGCCTTTTGGGCTTGCCAGCAACAGCTTCACTGTAGCAAGACCGAGGCTCTCGAAACAGGAACATGAACTGAACCCCACAGCCGCTTATGCTGCCTGGTCAGCTGCAGTGACGGCCGCCACGAACTCAGCCACTTGTGCTTTCTGGACTTCAAGCAGTTCCGAGATCTTCTCAGCCTGCCAAGCGGGGTGCGTATGTCTGGAAGTGTGATATCGGCCGATGCCTGAATGCGTCCAGCGGAACCAGTATCAATTTCAGCTTCATCGCTGTCATCCCAAGGCGACCTGTCAGTCACGTCGAGCACGGCTCAGTCATCACACGCAGGCTTAAGCTCACTAACCCAAGCGCGCCTCAACACTTCGCTCATCAAACCAGCGACCGAGAAGTACCCGAGCCTCAAGTGCTCTGCTGCGCTTTCAAGCATCTGCATGCACTCTACCAGCGCACTCTGGCTGTCCCGCTCCAGAACCCCGAACCCAGTCCAGCAGCAGAATGCGCCGTCTCATAGTGCCGAAAGAAACTCGTGGAGCGACCTGTTCACACACAGCTTTACCAATCGCATCCGACTGGTTGAAGCCATATAGGGAGCGAGGCAGACATACGAAGAAGGATCTTGGATGATTCCGGCAAGCTCGTCTTAGGAAGTACAATGTTTCGACTTGCCTCAGCAAAGACCTGCTTGATTCTGGTCACTGACGTTGTGTCAGCCGTCATTGTAGCCAGACCTGCAAAGCTGCCAAACTCAGCACTGCACAAGGCTCGGGACTCAAAACTCACCGAAATGCCAGCTTGCATGAGAAAAGTCAGCGGAGCTATAGACACGTCCCCCTTGACGTGTGCCACTTTCGCTTCTATCGCCCCTGCCTGCGAATAGCCGACGGCACCTCGCCTGGACATCCTCAGCTTGATCAGATGTTAAACACCCCGACATGCAATGTCGCATTCGTTCGAGCAACCGCTTTCGCGACAATCGCCGCGAGCTGCTCTGCATCCTTCGGATGCAGTTGTGTGAAAGGTACAAAAATTGGCTTTGCATCCAGATCGCAATGTCGCTGTTCAGGGGGTCCTCCTCCTCTGACGCTGCCGCTGCTGCAAACGGCACAGCACCGTTGGATATCGCGACACCCACTTTCCTTCAACACTCAAACGAAGCAAGGTTGCATCGAATCAGTTCTTGCCAAAGCACTGATCTAGGAGCAAGAGCCGACCATGCCAGTTGCGAAACCTTGGCCGTACTGCATGGCAGCGATGCCAAGGACGTGAATCCCATGGCCCTGCAACGCTGCAAAAAAGAATCCCAGAAGCTAGACTCCTGCTTGTACGACAGCTCCTGCCCGTGTCTGGAACCAAGCAACTGTTCTTCCGTCAACTCAGTCAGGACCGCGGTTTCTGCCGGTGTGTGCGCAGCAAATGCAGCCTCTCAAGTGTTTACATGCGCAGCACCGACCGATCACCATCTCTAGTCGGAAGCGAGCCCCTTTCTACACCAAAGCAGCTCACATAACGGAGGATCACCTTGATTGACAGGGCCCTGACATGCCTGGTGATCGTCAGATCCCGTGCGACTCTCTGCAATACCCCCCCCGTTACACTTGCCAAGTATCCCGGAGAGTGCTGGCTGGCCTCGACTGAAGCATGATGCGTGAAGACCTGTCTCCGAAACGTTGCCAGCTCCTGACCAGTCCCAACTCACAGCGTGTCGAGTGTATGGAACTACCTTTTGTGCACCTGGCCATCCTTCACGACAGCCGACGATGCCATGCAAGCGCCCGCACGCCAGGATTACATTGCCGCCCCGTTGTTGAGTTCTTCGTGTCGGGTACCACACAGTCCAGAGAAGACAGTCTATTCTTTTTGTGCAGAATAGGGCCGGCGATGGATGGCGATGGTCATGTCGCCAGGAGAATGTGACGGGTGGTGGGTTTCACCTATGTCGTGAGTCTCATGAGCTATGGCGCGGCACCGCCCTTATCATCTCCAACCTCGAATCCTGCGCACGGCACATGCAACATCACAGCGAGACTACGGCTACTGTCTGAAGTTCAGGCTTACACTGAAGCCGTGTCCACGCTAGGCGCTAGGGTTCCAACGGACTGCCAAAATCTAGGATGGCTTTCCACGACGAGTTCCACGAATCCCAGTACGATGACATCATCCATGTTTCCCCTGTAATTGCTTGTGCACTCTTTTGAGCCCATTGCGGAGGGCTGTTGTGAACCCTTCCCGCACTTCGAACTGGAGTGTGTGCAAGACGATGAGTTGCTGGTGGCTGGTAGGTGAAAGAGTTCAAGCAAACACCCCGAAAGACTTGTGATCCAGCGAACAGTGTTACCTGCAGACTGCTGTCACAGATCCGGGCAAGAACTCTACCAGCCAAGCGAAGTGAAAGCACCGACACGAGCTGGACTTCCAGCTAGGCTTTCATGAGCGTTGGGCGCATGCCAAACCTGCATCATCCGGTTGATCCGCTTTGCGTCAACATCTCAGGTTGCAGAGATCAGAATAGGCTGCGACAGTTGGATGTGTCGCTGCGGCTGTTCAGGTCAGTATCGTCGCCGTTTTCGTTCGGATCAGGTGTTTTCCAACGCCAGTCGACACCACAGGGTTCGGTAGCAGGCCATGAACAGTGGGGTATCTTTTTCTGCATTCCGGGCCACTCGCCCGGGCAGGTGAAAGTCCAGGCACGCTATGCTTCTGGCATGTGCCTAAACCAGAGACTCTTGTGATCCGCTACATGCAATCAGATTTCAGCCAAGGCCGGGTCAAGAGCACCCACACCGCCAAACCATGCTGGTTTAACCCGAAGTATATAGAATTGGAAAGCCAATCCTATCAAAGGTTCCTACAAGGAAGTTCATGACACTTGTCCCAGCGTCATCCACAACCTGACTCCCGTTAACAGATAAAACCTAATCCGGAGGCTGCCTGCTGCGGGAAGGTCTGTTGGAGCTTAGCTCAACGGACACATTGTGGAAAATGCTAATTATGTGGGCTCTTCATGAGCCCTGCAATGCATGCTTCTGCATGCCCTACTTACCCTACTTGTGACCACCAGTATGACGACAGCCGCCGCAGTGCGCCATTCGGCAAAGTCTTGTGGGCTCGAAGCCCGGAGTGGTACAGCTGCTGCGGCAGAATCGTCATTCCGGCTCCACCACGGACACGGTCGCGCAACTTGGACTAACGTGCTGGCAAGCCCCTAGACCTGGACTTTGTTTCTGTTCGCACGCTACTTTCAAACATCCACCTTCTTCACAAGGCGACAGGATCCAGTACTTCTTCTGGGTCAACCTCGGCCTGGAGACATAAAATAGAGCACTGTCTGACTCAAGCCTTTTTCAGACAGAAGTACAAGCCTCAGACTTTGCTTACCCTTCCCGCCATCTGCGCCTTCTGTGCTGCCCTCAGCTCCGCCTCTCGCACCTCTCTTTCGGCGCGAGAAACGACCTCAACAGGAATGCTCCCGACTGCAAGATTGTGCTAGAAGGTCTGCTTGAAAGAGCCGGGGAGCCTTGAAAGAGCTTCAAGCTAGAGTCAGCTAGAGTCCTTGCCGGCAAGCCACACGGTAGCAGCCGCCCATGTTCCACCAGATCAACAGAGCGGTGAGGCTGACGACTGCCTGCAGTTGTGGATCCAGGGTAGCAGTCACTGCACGCCGCTGCACTCTCCCAGACAGCTGCACTAAAAAAGACTGTGCCACCTGCACCATGCTGAAAGCTTGCCGTAACTACCGAAAGCCGAAACATCCTTCAACCATGTCAAGGTCAGCCGGCCGCAGCAAGGGCAGTGATGCCGGCTGCCAAGGACACGCCGAAAAGCAGCGAGATCCCCAGGGCTACACCTCAACCAGTGTTTTCGAGAGACAGCTGCAGTACAAGCGGCCAGGGCCCTGCCTGGCACAACGAGGAACCTCGGGGCATCACGGCAGATGGTCTGTTGCAACAACTGCCGGACCCAAAAGGCAGACAATTTTGTGTCTTGCCCGAAGTCGCGCCTTCCCTTGTCTTGCACAGGTACGAGCTTCAGCTTGCGGCCGCGGAGCATGATTAAAATGTAAAGCAGCGGTACCATCCGCCAGTAGGAGGCATAGAAGCCTGCAGGACATGAAAGCCCACACGAAGCCTGACCGGAGGCCCCAGCCCAAAGACCTTCAAGCTTCCTACGAGCTTACGTTTAGACCGAGTCGCCCAGCAGCTTTGCAGCACCCACCACGACACCTCCTAGAAAGGGGCACCACGGCTTGAAAGCTTCGAAGCGTCAGAGCTTCAGAGCTGCATTCATCACTGCACCCCTTGCTGCAGATCCGAGTCTCGCATCGCTGGGATGGGGAACCTCCGCTCGAGGACAAAGCAAAAAGTTCACTGGGATGAAAGAGAATGTGCGCCGAGATTCCAAACTAGAATGCCAAAGATGTTGAAAGCTAAATGACCTGTGGCAGCCAAGGCATGCTGAAAGAAATTACCACTCGCAGACTCTAAGCACGGGGCAGAACGCAATTTGCAGGCCGTCCTCAGAAGGAACAGCGCTCGTGCAACGACAGCGACAGCACGGCCAAAGCTGCGGAGCCAAGAAGCGTGTTTCAGTTCTGCAAGCGCTGCAAGAAGGGCTGTGAAGGTGGTGCCAATGTTGGCACCTCGAGCCGAAGTGGAACAAAAAGCTCCCGACTCTCCAAGAACTTTCCGGTCGACCGGCTGTTGGCAGGACTCACGAACAAAACACAAACACGTGCAAGTGAATCGACCACTCAACATGTCTTTGCCTGTTTGCGAAACCACATTGCTATGGCTCGTGGCTCTGCAGGCACATCAGATCACATATCCATACTCAAGTATATCTTCGTTGGATAGCATTTGCTTGAAGGGCCCCCTGCTTCCTACAACATCAACAGATGCTCAATGTAGCTCTTGCGAGTTGTCCATGAACCAGGACAGTGCACTTTTGAATTGCTGTCAGGCAAGGCTGTGGTTCGCCGGTGCTTTGAAGCCTCGCAACAAGGACAGGGCATCGGAGTGTTCACGAAGTTATTGGTGTGCAAACCATATTGCGTTATCTGGAGAAGGAGATCTCCCGAACGCTTTTCAAATTCGAGGCACTTGTTGGTTACCCTGATCTGCAGCAAGACCGTATTGTTGCTCATGTCGACATATGTCGACTGTCGTCGTGCTTATGTGCGCTGGCAACGTTTTTGATGAAGTCGGTACCGTGTCAGCTGAGGTCGACTGACTTGTACCTCTCGTCACAGGTTTACTGCTTGTCGCCATGTTGAGATCAAAGTCACAGCACAGCGCTGTTGATGGATTGTACCTCGAAGAAATGGCAGCGATGAAAGTTGGGGCCCTGAATGGTAGTGCTGTGCTCCAAGCTTCAAGGCAACGTGTAATGTTTTTGCTTGTCTTTGACTGAAGCCGCAACCAATTCTGTTGTCGTTCTTGCAATATGCAATCTGCAAGAAAGATTACACAAACTGGAGTATCACCATGCGCTCAAACTTTCGAGAGATGCGAGGCCAAGCTTCCAACCGGTGAACAGTAGTAGGATCTGAGAGTGGACGACTGTTGTTGTCCATGGATGCGACAAAGCGATGCTCGCCTGCATGCTGAAACTTGTGGCTGTGGTGCTAAGGTTCGAGGATTGCTGTCTGTCCAATGTGCATGCCAATGTTACGCATCTTACTGGTATGTTGGCCTGGCCGAACCCTGTCGTGGTTGCTGGCTCTCGGGAATGAAGTCAAATTCGTGCAAGCGAACGCATGGCTTGCATTCGACTTTCTGTTACGGTCGTCGATTCCGGTATCGTTGTGAGGTCGCGTGGCCTGGCACACGTGGAAATCTGAAGTAGGGTAAAAGAAGACGAACGAGGACGTCGGTGAATTTGATAGTTCCTCGCTGACGTCAGCGTTGCTGGTCGAGGACTTTGGGCTGCTAATGGCATCGGATCTGAATGGGGTGTCTGCGTTGTTCTAGGCTTGCTATGCTGAGCATGCGCAAGCAAGCGGATTATGTTGCCTTGTTTCCGTCAGGACTACACAGCGGATCTTGATTGTAATTCTAGGCCCTAGGCCCACTGCCACAAGCAGGTTAACATTGAGATATAGTCCATGATGGCTATGCCCACCGCAATTGTGGACGTTGACGTGAGGAAACAACGTGTTGTTCTTCTGCATTTTCTAGAGCTCGTGGTCTCTATCCTGGCAAAGGTTCAGCCGTTGCTGAAGAAACATGAAGCAGCCCTCCAGGTAAGCATATTTTTGAGTTTTCAAGGATTCTGATGCCTTGAGAATCTATAAACTATTTCATCTTGTTGAAAGCTTCTTTACAAAAGGTGCGTGGCTTCTGCAGTATTCTTGAGTTGATTTTCACTGGTTCGTTGTACCAATATTCCGTTCCCTGCCAGGTTCGTTTAGGGACGGGGTGCAGCACTGCAAGCACTCACCCCTCTGTAAGGTTTTTGATGTTTTTTTTAGGATTCTGAAAGGTTTGAATTCCTCAGGATATTGAAACATCTTGAAGGCTTATCACTTGCTTACGAATGTTAAATGTGGTTAAGGAGTCTTGGGGTTTTCGCGTAAATTCGGGTGCTTGTGGTTCTTGAGGTTTACTGAAGAGTCTGAAAGCTCCGTAAGTGCCTTCAACAGTAGGTTTGTACAAAGTTGGCGATTGATGTTCTGTCGGTCTTCTTGAGAATGGTTGAACCTGATTTAAAGTGTCTTTTGGTAAATGTTTGAGCTGCTTTAAGGACTCTTGGAGGTTCTTCAGGAGTAACGAAGAGTTCGCAAGAATTATTACGCGTGTTTAGCGACTTTTTGAAGGTTCGTCCAGATTTTTAGCTTTTTCCGCTTCTTCGGAAGTTCTACAGCTTTTAGCGATCCTTACGGGATCGAAGATTATCCGGGCTCTTACCGATTAGTGAAGAATTCGAAACAACTATTCAGGGTTGTTTAGAATCCCAATGCTTTCCATAGGAGTGTAAACTTCCAGCGATTCTTCAGTATTCTTACAGGTTCTCAAGGCTTCTTAAGGTTGCTTCAGGTTTTTCTGGGGTTTCTTAAGTTTTCTGATTCTTTAGGATGTTGACGAGTTATTTAGGATTCTTGAGCACTTGTAAGGCTTTGTAAGGTTTCTTGGGATTCTTGAGGGGTCTTAAGCTTGAGCTGAAGTAGCGGAGAAACAACAAGGGTGCTTCCCCCCTTTTAGCAACTAGGTCAAATTACCAGGTGTCAGCTGCGGTACTCTGCATCCTGAAAGCGGTTCTCGAGGACCCTTGTAAACAAAGCCGACTGCGTTGCGAAACATGCTTAAGTCCATGCACGCATCAATGGACTGCAGAGAGCAGAGTGATGGTTCTTCCAGCCCCTGCAACCCCCAGTAATTGCCAAGGGGGAGCGCTCCGAGGCACGACGGAACATGTCACGACCCTGCCAGCTTGGACGCACTGCAGTGCAGCCAAATCAACAGTAAGCCGTGTAAGCAGTACCACGGGTGCCAGAGGCTCATCAGCAGGGATTGTGGTTTTCGATTGATGAACTCAAGCCCTTAACGGTTGTTTGTGTGTCTAACGCTTTGTATCGGTGTGCGTGTGTGTGTGTGTGTCTGTGTGTGTGTGTGTGTCTGTGTCTGTGTCTGTGTCTGTGTCTGTATCTGTGTCTGTGTCTGTGTCTGTGTCTGTGTCTGTGTCTGTG
>CAJNJA010043864.1:11220-22688 GCA_905231915.1 Symbiodinium necroappetens | reverse complement strand
CGCAAAACCCTAAAACCCCAAACCCTAATACTCCTAAACCTTAAACCGTTAGGTGAAGTCCTTCAACCCGCACAAGGGCTGGGGCTTCGTGGAGTGCGATGGCCAGGCGAGTAGGATGCAGTGTTATGCTTTCAAGCGCAGGGTCTGGGGCTTAGGGTTTAGGGTTTTTTCAGGGCTTAGGGTTTGGAGTTTAGTTTTTGGGCATCGGTACTTTTCAATTGCAGGGTTTAGGGTTTTGGGATGTTGTTGGTGTTGTGATGTCTGTGGGCCACCTTGGGGTTTCCCGGTTTCATGTCCATCGACAGGCTCGTAGACCCCAGATAAGCCCCCAAAGTCTAGGTATCATCTACCCTAAAACCCTAAAGCCGAAAGCCCTAAGCCCCAAACCCGAAAACCCAAAAGCCCTAAACCCAAAAACCCCAAAATCCTAAACCCTGCAGCCTAAAGCCTAAACCCTAAACCCGAAAGCCTGAAGCCAAAACCATACTTGAAGCATTTAGGGATGCCCGCTGCCGTGCTGTAGGCGGCAATGCCAGGTCCCCTGAACTCTATGCCCAGAGGCTCCAAAACCCCTTATATAGTTAAGGAATATATGATACCTTAAACCCACATTAGGGCTCCTATTCTAGTTTAAGGTATATATTCCTTAACTAAGAGGGTTGTGGAAGTTCCGGGTGTAAAGCATGAACCCAAAAGCCCAGGCCCAGAAGAGCTTTGGGTTTAGGGTCTAGGGGTTTCCTTTGGCGGGATCTAAAAGGCTTTCTGTCCCAAAGGCTCCATGTACCCATATAGTCGAAACTTAGACCCTAAAGTACCTATATAGGAACCTTTAAGGCCTAAGTATATACTATATGGGTACATGGAGCCTTTGGGTCTAAAGGGATCTATAGCGCATTATAGGGTTTTTCCCGGGTTTTTTTTTCGGGTTGGAGTCCAGAATCGAAAGGCCCAAGTCCCCAAGCCGACTGTAAATCCGAGGTTCGAGGAAGCGAGAAATTCAACGGAGAAGTAGAGTTAGTAGGAGTAACCTCTTGTGGGCGTCTAGAATCCCCTGTGTCCTCTTAAAGGTTAACCTTCCGTTCTCCTAGGAAGCTCGACAAAAAAGTCAAGCCCTAAGCCCTAAACTCTAAAACCCTAAGCCCTAAGCCCTAAACCCTAGGCCGTAAACCCTAAACCCTCTAATTTCAGTCAATCAAGGACCCCGGCCCTCGAGCTCTCGTCGCAACAGGACCTCTTCGTGCACAAGAAGGATCTGAACGGCTTCTGTCCGAGCAAGGGTGACACGGTCCAGTTCACCATTGGAACCTCCGAGAAGGGCTCCTTGACCTCTCAACCAAAGCCTTCCGGTAGATGATATAAATCCTGCATGACCTTAAGGACCCTAAACTATGGGAATTATGGTGTATTCCTTATTCGGGGTAATGCAGGATTTATATCATCAAGCGTAGTTCTCCAATGCCCGACCTTTAAACTTGTTGGGCTCTTATTGTGAAGTCGCAATCCGACAGTGCAACTTTTTGTTTCTGTGGCTTATTCAGGAAGTAAGGACCCCCAAGCCCACATGCAAAAGAACTGGAGAACTTGTCTCGTCGGATTTGAACTCAGGTTAGTTGGGCTTGGGAGTTGAGGGACTGAAGAGTTGGGATTTGGGATTGGTATTCTGAACACTAGGGGCCGACACAGACCTGAAGACATTTTTGTGACGGAAGTGGCTCTGGGTAGGGTTGGGCGGAAGTTTCGGTTTCTGCCGATGCTAGCGGCGTTGTAATCTCCAATTTCGGATCCACTGTGGAATGGCTTTTCAATTTGTTTGGTCCATTGGTAGTCGCGAGACAATATCGGTTGCTGAATGAGGACGCTGATACGGCGGCCATAAAATGAGTTGAATGTTTTTTTTTTGCTGTGTTCTAATACAGCAATTATGAGAAGGGACCCCGTAAGGAATGGTAATCCTAACTGCTCGGATTTCTACATTACCCTGCAAGATCTTATGGATCCCTGCCTATGCTAAAGATATACTGCCTTGTATTTGGTCCCCGGACCATCAGCCGTGAGCTTTTCTGTTTTGAGTCGCAAATGCCTGAGGCTCGTGCCAGGTCTAAAGACCCACCCTAAACCCCAAACCCTAAAACCCTAAACCCTCAACCCTAATGCCTGAGGCGTGTGCCAGGTCTAAAGACCCACATACAGTAGAAGCCCAAAGGTTGGAAGCCCAATAGCCTCATTCCTTAAGAGCAATGTATAGTATAGGGATCTTTAAGTCTATAAGGGTTTAGGATCGCACCCAACAAACGCGCTGAATCCTAAGGATTCTACGTAAGAGCCTTCTGAGATGGGTAACTCTCTAAATCAGGGTCCCCTTTGGGGGTCCTTTTTATAACTCCAGGGCCCTCGCAGCCAGGAACCTAAGCGGCCAGCGAGCTTGCTGCGGCCGTTTCAAGTTGATTGTGGGATCTTGTAGGGTTTAGGGCCTTTAGGGGTTTAGGGCTTAGGGTGTTAGGGTTTAAGTTGTGGTTGATTGTAGCTGTATCGCTTCAGATCTGGATCCTAATCTGGGAGCCGCTTGAAGCCTTTTCAGAGCCGCTAGAAGGATCGGATTCCAATGAAGTTCTGGCTGAGGTGGGGCGATTGGGAATCAGCGGTCTGCACTACCCATCAACCAGCCTGTAAGAGCCTTTTATAATTATACTAGAAAACGTATCCTTATAACCAAATACCCTAAACTATAGTTCCCGACAAATCGTATCCTCATAACATGAGCCTCCCAGAGCCCTTAAGGGAAACCCCGAAAACCTAAGCTGTAAACCTCAAGCCATCAAACTCCAAACTTCCGCCGCCTCGAAGCCAAGGAGCCTTGGCCGAGAATGCCAGTGTCGTCACTGCGGCGGAGGAGGCGCAAAAAGCAGAGAGCTTTTGGAATTCACCATAGACCATACATAGTCTACTAGACTTATAGTAAGGAACCTAAGGGGGACTTGAAACAGTCTGTGCTGTTTTGTTTTAAGCCGGGGTCTTTACGCTTGCTGGTATTTCAGACTGCAGTTACATAGGGAGGCGAAGAAACTTGCAAGGGCCCCCGGCAGATCCGCCCTAAACTCTAAACCGTAGACAGCATCATTCAAGCCACGACGCTGCAACCATACACTCAACTAAAAGCAGACTGGTGCTTCTTAGAGCCTTGCAATGCCCTCTAGATGCCCTTTATGGGAAGGAAGCCTTCTAGGATCCCTTTAAAGGGAACCCCTAGAGATCACTTTAAAGCAAGCCATAATACCTAGGATTCCCTATCAGAAAACTCCTCCAAAATCCCCTAATTAAGGAATATACCTTAAATCATATTAGGGTTCCTACTATATTTAAAGGTACATTCCTTAATTAAGGGATGTTGGAGTCTCTGGGGAAGCCCTAAACCCTAAACCCGAGCTTTTTTCCAGGCCTCGTACTACGGGCAGATCAAAAGCTTCAACCCAGTGAAAGGTTTCGGCTTCATCGCCTGCGAGGCGCGAAGGGCATTGCAGGCGGTTTAGGGTTTAGGGGGTCTCCTTTTAAAAAGGGCTCCTAGGTACATGGCTTCCTTTAAGGAAGGGATTTTCTATAGGGTTTCCCTATAAAGGGACATGATAGGGCTTCCTTTAACGGGATCCTATAGGCTTCAATTTGAAGGGATCCTAGAAGGCGACCCTAAACTGCCTCAGCCCTAACCCTAAGGGTCCATGTACCCAAATACTATATACTTTGCCCCCAATGTACCTATATAGGGACTACTTTAAGGCCAGTGTATATACTGTATGAGTACATGGACCCTTAGGGTAAGCCGTGAATCCTACACCCCAAGCCTTAGACCCCAAGTCTCTGCAGGCCTTTCCCGAGCAGGACGTTTTCCTTTTGCGCTCCGAACTCCCTGGCGGATGGGGCCCTGAAGGCGTCCCCCGGGTGTGTTTTAGGTTTCAGGGGTTTAGGGTTTAGGCTTTAGGGGCTTTAGGGGTTTTAGGGGCTTTAGGGTTTAGGGTTCAGGGTTTAGGCTCCAGAGGTTTAAGGCTTTAGGCTCCAGGGGTTTAGGGCTTTAGGGCTTCCTTTAAAGGGATAAGGGTTCCTTTAAGGGAGGTTTACGGTAGGGTTTAGGGTTTAGGCTCCAGGGGTTTGGGGCTTGACGGCTTTAGGGGTTGAGGGCTTTACAGCTTTAGGTTGCCAAATGCAGAGTGGGGTTTTAGGGTTCAGCGTTTTACGGTGGTTCGGGTTCAAAGGACGGCCCGTGTTCCGAATTGAGGATTAGGGGGTTCTTCAGGATCAGTGGTTTATGCTTGGGAGCTGAGGATTGTGTAGAAGTCCTACTATAAAACAACCCTAAGACTGAAATTCTAAGATATTCTAAGCCCGTTTTTGGAATCGACGATCAAGGCTAGTAGAAATCCTTCACCGGTGTCCCGACGTTTTCAAGCCGCAAAGCGTTTCCCCAAGCTGAAGACGCCGAGCAGTCAGATTCCGAGGGGGTTCAGCCTCCCAAAGATCCACTTAGTGTAGGGGCCTTAATAATTAGACTAGGGTTCCTTTAAAGGGATCCTTAAAGGGTTCTATAAGGGATCTATACTGTAGGGTTCTATATTAGGGGCCTTAATAATTAGAATCGGGTTCTGAGGTGCATGCGGACAGATGTCTGAGGCGAGTATTGCTGATGATGTCTTGTGCATCCTTGGAAAGACTAGCTGAGCTTTTGAGGTTCTGAGGTATACTATACTATATAGGAAGCCCCAGAAAGTTGGAAACCGGATTAAGGACAAATAGTGCTGGGATTCCCTATACATTACTCTTGAGGATTGAGGCTATTGGGTTTCCAACTTTTGGGCTTCCACTGTAAATATAAAAAGGAATCCCCAAAATAATCTAGGTAATTATTAAGGCCCCTATATTAGTGTAGGGTTTACCTTAACCCCAATTACCCTGCCCTTTTCAAGGACTTACCTTAACCCCAAATAACCTGCCCTTTTCAAGGACTTATATAAAGAAGTTTTTTCTAAGGAACCCTAAAAAGGTAGGTTACTTGGGGTTCAGGTAGGGTTTAGAGCCTACAGTTTAGTAAAGGTCTGTTTAGGGTCAGTTGTTCAGGCTCTAGGTGTTCCCGCTTGACTCCCTGCAACTCTAATTCCATCATCGCAAACCCTAAGCCCTCAGCCAAACCTAGTTCTTTGCTCTTTACCCAGAGATTCCAACGCCCCTTAATTAAGGAATATACCTTAAACTAAAAAATGAACCCTAATATGACTTCAGGTATATTCCTCAATTAAGGGGCTTTGGAGCCTCTGGGTACCCTTAACCCTAAATCCATCAGCGCAAGGTGCGATGTGCAAGTTCAGCGTTGTCCAGGAGGAGAAGATGGGGCCTGGGCTTTTTCGAGCCAGCCCGGGAATCCCACGACGGTATGGTTTATAGGGTTCCTTTAAAGGGATCCTTAAAGGGTTCTGTAAGGGATCTACTGTAGGGTTCTATATTAGGGGCCTTAATAATTAGACTAGGGTTTTGGGTAGGTTTCAGGCTTCATCTAGGTCTAGGGAGGTGTTGAACTAGACTTATAGGGTTTAGGGGTTTGGGGTTTAGGGTTGAGGGCTAAGGGACCCCAAGATAGACCCTATATAGGAGCTTTAGCCATAATGCTACTCCTCGTTTTGATCTCAAAGCCCACCTAGCACAAATTGCGTGATCCTCCACCCATACACACAGGCACGAAAGGACACATGGCCTCATTACACACCGGACCACGCTGAAGACCCGCAGACACCTTACAGAACCGTTGTCTTAATCTTCATAGACAAACCCTAAAGCCTAAAGCCCTAAACCCTGAAACCCTAAAACTCTAAACCCTAAAACCTAAAACCCTAAAACTCTAAACCCTAAAACCTAAAACCCTAAAACCCTAGAACTCTAAACCCTAAAACCATAAAACTCTAAACCCTAAAACCTAAAACCTAAAACCCTAAAACCCTAGAACTCTAAACCCTAAAACCCTAAAACTCTAAACCCTAAAACCCAAAACCCAAAACCCTAAACCCGCTATAGAGGTCATAGAACTATTTACTGGCTAAGCTGGCCGAGCCCGAGACCCTGAACCCTAAAACCCAGCGATTGAGTTACAAAGCGAAGGTTTCGGGTTTAGGGGTTTTCGGGCTTTGGGGGTTTCCGGGTTTAGGGGTTTTGGAGTTTTGGGTTTAGGGGTTTTGAGGTTTTTGGTTTTTGGGGTTTTGGGGTTTTTGGGGTTTTGGGGGTTTGGGGCGTTTAGGGGTTTAGGGGTTTATGCAAGCAGTCACTGCGGACGATCCGGGCGAGAGGCACGCAAGGATCACTACAACAGACTATCAAATGGAATTCATAATTAGTACGCAGTGCGCGCTTGGAGTGCGTGTATGCATTCCAGACAAGAGTAGGATGTACAACAGGGACATGACACGGAACTGCCGAACTAGATGGACCAAAAGGACACCGCATGGCTCGTGCATAGGTGTGGCCATCTATTATTCTACACAGTTGTTGGGAACAATTCGCACTGATGGGACCGGTTCCGAGATGTTCAAGGACTTCAAGGACGCTTCACGCTGAATAATCAAATCCAGCGACGCCCGGCGGCTCACTTCCTTTAGTGCATGAAGAAATGTCCTCATCTGCGCTCCCAAAGTGGGTCGACACAGGCGGAGGGCCTCGTAATCAACCTCATGTACCCAAGCTGAGGGGGTGCGGCAGTCCCTCAATGCAACAGGCAGCAGTCCAGATGGAAAAGTCGCCACATTGACTGGAGTGACCCATCCGGTTTTCAAGACAAAAAACAAGTAAACTTCAAGCAAGGGGAACCAAATAGGAGCCCTGACAAGCTCTCCATTCTGCAAGAATTCGTACAGCACCGTCATAAACCGAGGGTTCATCAGAGCATTGGACATATCCAATGGTGGCCAGACTACATCAAGGGAAGATGCTGTTGCCAAGTCAAGAGGCTGCGAGGATTGCAGCTCACGCTCCGGAGCAGTCACCTCTCCAGCAGGATGCTCATGATGCGAAGTTCTTCTGCCCGCAAGCACTTGTTGGTGCAGTTGGAACACCTGGGATGCCAGAAGAAACTGAGTATCGACCGCAGCCTTGGCGCTTGCAATGAGTTCGCTACCTTCTGCAGGCCAATTAGCACGTGCTGTTTTGGCTGCTTCGTCAGCTGCATCGTTGTGGAAAGCACACCATCTCTGAAATCCCTCCGGCAAGACAGACCAGTTGCTGTGTGATTTTACATGACAAAACTCCCACCGACCCCGGTTTGGAGCAAACGCCACCCACACATCCCACCACAGCTCTGTAGCAGCTCAAGTGAGCCACTTACTATGGACCCAACCCTGGAGGTTAAGAACCCGCAAGCCACAAACGACCGCTTTATTATCACAGTAGATGACCCCGCCACAACCTGACTTGACGGTGACCAGAACTGCAAACAGTTCGGCCCGGTAGTTGCACTGGAATCCTGGTAAAATTCCATGTTCAAAGATTGCATTGTTGTAAGAATCTGTTTCCGCGATAACTACGGCCCATGCACATTTGGCTTGCACAACGTGCGGCTCTGTTGATCCATCTGTGAAAAAGGCAACAGGCTCATCGAAGAAAGGGCTGAATGATGGCGAAGGCTGTTTCATGAGCCATTGCTGGCAATCCTTAACTGCTACAGGCAGACTGAACAACCCTCTAAGAAGTTCAGGTTCACTAACAACCTCAAAAACCCGATTGGAAGATGAGTCCTGGCATACTCATAATATGGGCAGTCCCGCAGCCGGTGCATCTGCGAATCTTCACTACCACAATGCTTGCATTTGCAAGCCTCTTCTGAAAGAAAATGCCTTTTTTGGGTTTAGGGGTTTAGGGTTTAGGGGTTTAGAGTTTAGGGAAGGTTTAGGGGATTGGGGTTTAGGGGTTTAGTGTTTACAGTTGAAGCCCTGTAAGCCTCTAGCAGGAGAAGGGGCGCGCAGCCCGAAAGGTGACACTGCTCGGGGCCGCTGGCAACCAAGTGCAACAGATGTTCCGTGGCCGTACAGTTTACGGGTTTTTAGGGGTTCCGAGTCTTGCAGTCACCGTGTGCCGCTCCTTTGCCTCCCAGATTTAGGGTTTTGGGGTTTAGGATTTAGGGTTTAGGGTTCTAGGGACTCCAAAACCCCTGAATTAAGGAATATATACCTCAAACTATAATCGGAGCCCTAATAGGGATTAAGGTGTATTCCTTAATTAAGGGGTTTTGGAGTCTCTGGGATGGATTCATCCAAGGCCATTCGCGGCTTTTCATTTCTGTCTTGTGCTTCCCCAAAGAGCCCATGTGCTTCTGTTGTTGAATATGCAATGGCTTTGGCAAGGCCGAAATAGGTACTATGGTCTATAGATGTACCTTAAACTTCAAGCCCCTAAACCCCTAAACCCTAAACCTTAAACTTCAAACCGCTAAACCCCTAAACCCTAAACCCCAGACCATGTTTGGCTGCTTCCTTGGAAGGAGGACCTTGGCTTGTCATGCGAGACCCTAGAAGTAGAACCCCCTCAACCCTCATCTGGACGTTTAGGTTTAGGGTTGAGGGTTTCCTACTATGATTTCCTTATAATTCTACGTCCTTGAGAACGTAGGTTGTTTGGGGTCCAGGTCCAGGCAAGCCCTGTGATTCCCAAACCTAAACCTATGCCCCAAACCCTAAACCCACATACCCGTGTTACTAGCGGAACCCTCATAGCAGCTCTCATGTAGAAGTCTTAAAGAAAACCTCAAGCCCCAATCCTACACCCTACACCGTAAACCTTAGAAAAGTCCTGACAGGAACCTCCCGAGGAACCCCTAAGCCCTAAACCCTAAACCCTACCCTATACATCCCATGAAGGAACCCTTATAGATCCCCTTAAAGGAAGCCCTAAACCCTCAACCCTGCAAGAAAACGAGCCCTTGCAGGAACTCCTCGAATCCTGCACAGACAGATCCCCAACCCTAAACCCCTAAACCCCTAAACCCCTAAACCTCTAAACCCCTAAAGCCCTAAACCCTGAAACCCTAGACCCTAAACACCCTAAACCCGAAACCAGGCTCTGGATGACATCTGGCTTCGGCTGGGGCAAGGGCTGGGGAAAAGGCGGAGGAGGCTCCGGACTTTTCTGGTCCCTTTTAAGGAGCCTTTTAAGGGTCTCTTTAAGGGTTCCTTTAAGGGTTGCATAATAGGAGGGGCCCTTAAAGGGATCCTTGGGGTTATATAGGGGCTTTATGAGACTATTCAAGGGGTATATAAGGGTTAGAGAAGGTTTATTAGGATTTAGGGGTTTAGGGGCTTAGGGGTTTAGGGTTTAGAGGTTTAGGGGTTTGGGGTTTGGGGTTTAGGGTTTTGGGGTTCAGCTTCTAGAATTTCGGGTCAACTGCTTTTTGCTCCAAGTATTTCGGGTTAGTTTTTGCTTCTTGCCGAGATATAGAACTCGCAGAAGGTGACACGATCAGGCACAGTCCGTGAGGAACGACTGGGATTTTTGGTATGTTGGTTCATTTCCCTTTTGGGGTGTTCTTGCGCAGCCCGGCGCAGGCAAAGGCTACGGCGAAAAGGGCAGCTGAGTCGAAGAGTCTCCGAGAGGTGTGGTTCTTGCATCCGTGCACCTTTCAATTGTTTGACAAACGTCTGGGAGGCGCCACCAGACACACATGTACAGGGGTGTTCCCGCGTGCGTGAGCCACTATGTCTGTTCCCTCTAGTGTCGCGACTCTGTCTGCGCTAGGCCCCATCGCCAAGTAAGTCATACCCTAATCAGTCCATGAAGCCTGTTTCGCCATGCCATGTTCCAAAAACGCCCATAACACATCAACCTACAACGCCCTAACCTCAAGCTAGCTTGACCCTAAACCCTAAACCGTGGAGGGGCTCATGGTGACACTACCTGCCGGCTCTTAGCGCAGCGCGTAGCTCGATTTGGGAAAAGAGTCGATGTACTGCCGTCGCTTCCGCAAATTCTCGAGGGTGCCGAGTTTAGGGTTTAGGGTTTAGGGTGCCGGGTTTGGGAGTAAGAGGTTCTAGGAACGGGATGCAGAGATGTGGATTCAGTATGTAGGCACATCTGTATAAAGAACATGTTTATGCGTGCTTGCATATATACAAGATAGATAGATAGATAGATAGATAGGTAGATAGGTAGATGGATGGATAGATCGATGGATGGATGGATGGATATATCAGAAGATCCGATCGATAGATAGATAGGTAGATAGATAGGTCAAGAAATCATAGAAGCCTCCTAAACCCTAAACCCTAAGCTCCCTAAGCCCTAAACCCTTAAATTCCAAAACCCTAAACCTCTACACCTTAACTTGGGAGCCCAATAGGTAAGCTTTAATCTTTTTTGGTATATTAAACCCCCTAGTAAACGAAAAGTTTAACCATGTTAGCGCCAGGGTACAGGGCAGCTAAGTTACCCAAAGGCTCCATGTACCAACACAGTATATACTTAGGCCTTAAAGGGGTTCCTATATAGGTACTTTCGGGTCTACATATATGCTATATGGGTACATGGAGCCTTAGGGAGCTAAAACCCTAAGCCCTAAACCCCTACACCTTAAAATCCTAAACTCTAAACCCTAAACCCTTCCCAAACCCTATAAACCCCTACACCTTAAAATCCTGAACTCTAAACCCTAAACCCTTCCCAAACCCTATAAACCCCTACACCTTAAAATCCTAAACTCTAAACCCTAAACCCTTCCCAAACCCTATAAACAGCTACACCTTAAAATCCTAAACTCTAAAACCCTAAACCCTAAACCCCTAGACCCTAAACCCTAAACCCTAAACCCTTCCCAAACCCTAAACCTCTACACCTTAAAGCCCTTAAAGAGCGACCCAGGTTCGGCCTTGCCACCGTCGACTTTCTGAAGGCTTAGGGTTTAGGGTTTAGGGTTTAGGGTTTAGGGTCTAGGGTTTAGGGTTTAGGGTTTAGGGTTTAGGGGGCGCCAAGGGCAGCGCTGTGGTCTGAAAGCCCCAGAGAGCTCCAAAAAGGCCCTTGATGAAGGAATATATACCCTTAAATATCATATTAGGGTTCTAATTGGTCTAATCATAACCCCTTAATTCAGGAATAGATACCTTAAATATCATATTCGGGTTCCTATTATGATAGTTTAAGGTATATATTCCTTAANNAGGGGTTTTGGAGTCTTTGGGACTTCCCATGGCTACAATATCCGCTGCAATAGCCGAGCTATAAGGAGAGTGTACATTTTCGGTGTTGATGGCTTGTCTTTATGTTCTTGGTGTTTTATGGTGATAAACGAGGATTTGTTGGGGTCTTTTGTAGGGCTTTTGCAAGCTTTGCAGTTTCTGTTTGGCTTTCAAGCTCAGATGCTAAACTCCGAACCCCCAAAGAACCCCAAAAAAATGCGAAGTTGCAAGCGAAGTGAGAGCTCCAAAGCCCAAGAGATTCAATAGGGTTTAGGGTTTAGG
>CAJNJA010043864.1:0-11170 GCA_905231915.1 Symbiodinium necroappetens | reverse complement strand
GGTTCAGGGTTCAGGGTTTATAGGGAGGGCTTAGGTCCGCGACTGTTCTTGAAACCTCTGCCGTGCGAACACCGACTAGACCACAAGCCCAAAGGCTCCATGGTTCCTATATAGTATAAACTTAGGCCTTAAAGGGGTTCCTATATGGCTACTTTAGGGTCTAAGTATATACTATATGGGTACATGGAGCCTTTGGGACAAGTGCTGTTGGGTTGCATGTGGTCCGCGGGGTAAGCCCCCTGAAGCCCACACATCCCCTGAGACCTACGGACCTGCGTAACGTCCATCACCTTCCGCCGTGCCATTTTCCAAAAGGGGTGAAACCCCTGACCCTCAGCCGCATGACCCTACAAAAGCCCGCTACTAAACCCTGTCAGGCCCCCTGACATAAGTCTTGTAAACCCAGAGACTCCAAAACCCCTTAATTAATATACCTTAAATCATATTAGGGTTCCTATTTTTGTTTAAGGCATAGTCCTTAATTAAAGGGATTTGGAGTCTCTGTAAACCAGCACTTCATGTTCCAGGTGGATTGCGAAGGATGCGAGTGGGACGTTTTCGCACCGCGCATCTGGGTCTGGGGCTCAGTGCTTTGAGTGTTGTCTCTCCCTTTAGGGGTTTAGGGTTTAGGGTATGCTTCCAAGGACCTGATACGGTTGATGGTATACATCCTGCATTACCCATAATAAGGAATATACCATAATTCCCATCGTTTAGGGTCCTTCAGGTAATGCAGGATTTATATCATCAACAGTAGTTGGGGCCCTACACCCCTTTAAGGACCCAATAATAAGGTGCCTGGAAGCATAGGTTTCTGCCGGGAGTAGAGGATTGCGAAGCAGGGCGTGGGCGAGGAAGGACCATGGCTTCTGATCTATAACCCTAAACCCCTAACCCTAAACCCCTAAACCCTAAACCCCTAAACCCCTAAACCCTAAACCCCTAAACCCCGAAACCCTAAACCCTAAATCTATGTGTTCCGAGTTCTCTTAGATGAGGTCTTGTCGTCCCATGGACCGGGGAACCGCAGCTCATTTCAAAGCAGCTGGTTCTGCTCTACTCGACCAGATTTTCCCTTTCTGCACAATGTGGTCCAACAAGGATTTTCCATCGTTGCCCCCAGCTGCAGCGTCTGCGGCCCAATTGTAAAGCTACGACGACGACCAAAAATGCCAAGGCCGGCGTGGCGGAAGCATAAGCCGCCGCACTTTTGGAGGACCTGCTCGAAACGAACCTGCTCCACAAGTTGATGAACTACAACACATTCGTCGGCGAATGGAAGCGACTATAGTGCTTTTCTGCAGAAGGGAAGGGACGCCCGATTCTTCCGTTTCTGAAGCGCTGCCGCAGCGGACATTCTCCGGCTGCTCGCAGCCAAGATCTGCTTCGCGGGGGGTATAGTATAACATTGTCATATCCTAAACGGTCCTAAACCCTATTCCGTCAGGGCTCTGTCGGAAGTTGATAAGTGGGGTTTCTATAGGGATCTTATCATAGTTCTCTTCGACCGACCTGTTCGACCCATATTCGGGGCTTACTGCGTATAATGTCAGGGTTTCGGCCTCAAAGTTATATGATACTTATATGGTCTATTGGGCATATGATTGAGTATAGGGCCTTATTCGAGTGGCGCATAAAGAACTGTATCCTTGGTTCTTCTTTTGGGTGAAGCTCGTGGGTTTCTAGACGAACCTTGATGGTGTTGGGTTTCTTCTATAATTACTTCAGGGTTTTGGGGGTTTAGGCTTCAAGGCTCTTTGGTGCGGTGGTCTTATAGGGCTGTTACAAAGATTAGGAGCACCTCATGAGGAATGGGGCACACGGGGATTCGACTGATGATGACGCTACCAGGTAACCCCATCCGCCACACCGGTTTCGTCAACAACATTGCGACAACCGTTTCGGGTTCAGGGGTTCGGGGTTTACTTTCGGTTCTGTCTAAAAGTTGAGCCCGTAAACAGGCTGTTTAAAAGTTGAGCCCGCAAACAGGATTCGGTTGCTTTTCCTTCCGTCCATGATCGCGGCTCCATTTTCTGATCTACCTCGTGCATGTCCAGCAAATCAATAAAGGTAGGCATTTGGTGGTGATGCAAGAAAATCACGGTAACTCCAGGGAAATGCTAAGACCCCAACCCCGCAGGACAACACCCAAACAGTCTCAAACCCTAAACTAGGCCCTAAACCCTAAACCCTAAACCTTAAACCCTAAACCTTAAACCCTAAACCCTAAACCCCCACCACCACAAGGAGCCTCCAGGATTCCCAAGAGCACTGAAGCCCTAAACCCTATAAACCCTCAGCCCAGACCTTATAACCCTGAACCATACGCCCTAAACCCTAAAGCCCTATAAACCCTAAACCCCTAAAACCCTAAAACCCTAAAACCCTAAAACCCTAAACCCTAAACCCCAAACCCCTAAAGCCCTTAAAGCCCTTAAAGCCCTAAACCCAGACCAGGAGCGAGTTCGGCGGCGCATTCGGCACGCAGCATGGCACCATTGAGTTTCTACTCTGGGGCTTGCAGCGGTTGAGGGCTTAGGGGTGGAGGGGAGCCCTAAACCCTGAGCCCCTAAATGCTGTAAAGGCCCTAAACCCGAAACCCCGAAACCCCTTAAACCTAACAAAAACCCTAAACCCGAAACCCCAAACCCTAGAACAACCCTAAACCCGAAACCCCTAAACCCTAACAAAAACTCTAAACCCGAATCCCGAAACCCCGAACCCCTCCGCCCACCCCATATCCCGACCCCTTATAGAACCCTTATATATACAACCCTTTAGGGGACCCGAGGTCGCTACCGAACTCCACCTCTGGGCCCTTCCAGACAAAGCCGCTGAAGGCCGCTACGGCGAAGTTCCGGGCCGGCCTGGAACAGAAAGGGATCTCTCTAGGGCCTTTATGTAGGGCTTTAGGGTTTTAGGGTTTAGGGCCTCTAGTCTTAGGGTTTAGGGCCTTTATGAAAATTTATGTAGGGTTTTAGGGTTTTAGGGCCTATAGTCTATTTAGGGCCTTCAGGCTTAGGAGTTAGCGCGGTTTAGGGTTTATAGGGTTTTAGGGTTGATAGGGTTTTAGATTTTATAGGGTTTAGGGTTTAGGGCCTTCAGGGTTTAGGTTTTAGGGCCTGTAGGGTTTAGGTTTTAGGGCCTTTAGGGTTTAGGTTTTAGGGCCTTTAGGGTTGAGGGTTTAGGGCCTATAGTCTACCATAATTAACTACAATATATTGTAAGATTTCTTAATCTAATATACTGTGGACAGACTGGGATTCTTTTGGGGGTATCCGGTAAAGGGACCCTTTAAGGGGGTCTATAGGGTACTCTAAGGTATTGCGGGGTTGCTACGGGCTTAGGGCTTAGGGGTTTAGGGTACGGTTTTGTAGGCTTAGGGTGGGGTTCACGGATTACAGCCTAAAGGTTCTCTAAGGGTTCTATCAGTGCCTCCTCCATGGGCTTATACCCAGAGGCTCCAAAGCCCCTTAGTTCAGGAATATACCTTAGATCACCTCAGGGTTCCTTTTTTTTTAGTTTAAGGTATATGTTCCTTTATCAAGGGGTTTTGGAGTCTTTGGGTAACCGGGTGCTACAAGGGTTCTCAAGAGGAGAAGAGTTTAGGGCTTATAGGGTTTATAGAGCTTTAGGGATTTAAGGCTCATAGGGTTTATAGGGTTTTAGGGTTTAGGGTTTATAGGGTTTTAGGGTTTAGGGTTTATAAGGTTTTAGGGTTTAGGGTTTTAGGGTTTAGGGTTTATAGGGTTTCAGGGTTCCAGGGTTTAGGACATCTCGAAGTTGCTTGGAGTCGTAAGGGCTTCGGGGTCCTGTGGGTTTCGGCTGGAGGGTCTACCCATAGGCCCCTAAGTAGTTCCTTTTTGGGATTACCTTATAGGCTTCTAAATATAAACCACAAAAAGGAACTACTTAGGGGCCTATGGGTAAGTCTGGTGTTTTGGGGTTTACGATGGCGCTTAGGGTTTAGGGGGTGTGCGGTTCAGGCGCGTCCATGTGATTTTTGACGGGGTGCTGATAGTCTTCGGGTTTCATGGGTTTCCATGGCGGCTTTACTGGGTTCTTGTTCG
This sequence comes from Symbiodinium necroappetens, assembly GCA_905231915.1. Taxonomy (NCBI): domain Eukaryota; class Dinophyceae; order Suessiales; family Symbiodiniaceae; genus Symbiodinium; species Symbiodinium necroappetens. The sequence goes on along the minus strand of CAJNJA010043864.1, from coordinate 7,100 downwards.
GGGATTTATTTTAAGTTACCATAAGAAAGAAACCGTTCTATTTACTAGAGATCCCCATTATGGTAACTCAAATATAGAATCCCTGAACAAGAACCCAGTTTAGGACTTTCGGGGCGTACACCACTGCCGGGTTGACCTCAAGCCACAAGCATGGGCCTTCGGGAGTTTCGAGTTCAATGCTCCCCGACAAACCTTGCATCCTAAAGGCTCCAAAAGCCTTGCACTCCAAACTCCCTAAACCCTAAACCCTAAACCCTAAACCTCTAAACCCTAAACCCCTAAACCCCTAAACCCCTAACCCCATAACCCCTAAACCCCAAACCCCTTAAGCTCAACTTCTGGATTCCGGGGTGCAGAGTCCCTTTATAAACCTCCCAAGAGCCCAAGCCCTCAGAAAAGAAAGCCTGAAACCAATCCTGACGGATTCTTTGGAAGGGCTGGAGAGCGACGTCAGAGCGCATGGGGCTCAGTCTATTTCATCCGGGGGGGACGTGGTTTTGTATTTCAAAGAGATCACAGTGCTCGGGATGTTACATCGGAGTTATGACGGTTGAGTTCCAGGATTCCCGGTTTTGTGGAGTTTAGGGTTCCGGTTTCGGAACTCATCGTGTTGACGCTTCCGCGTCCTATCCGATTCAAAGGTTGACTCGCTGAAGGTGTGTGGTTCCACACTGGGGGGCTTCGATGGCTAATTTTCTATATAGGGCTTAGGGTCTAGAGTTTAGGCTTTACGGCAAACCTCTTGAAACACTAGGAGGCGTAAAACGGGCAAAGGTTCATCGTGCATGGCTAGGGTTTTGGTGACTCCCCGTCTGCTCACGCATTTATGCAACCCCAGAGACTCCAAAACCCCTGAATTAAGGCATATATACCTTAATAAGCCTTAAACCATAGGAACCCATTTGAAAATGATTTAAGGTATATTCCTTAATAAAGGGGTTTTGAAGTCTCTGGGGACCACGGGTCAATATGCAGAGTCTCTTGCGATCATGTATGCACTTGCGGGCTTTAGGGTTTAGGGTTTAGGGTTTAGGGTTCAGCTTTTAGGCAACTGGGCCCCAATCAAGAGTCTTTGACAAAATGGCCCTACTAAATCTGGCATTCATTCACACAAGCCCTAAGGGTCCATGTAGTCATATTTTTATATACATTGGCCTTGAAGTAGTCCCCATATAGGTACATTGGGGCCAAAGTATATAGTATTTGGGTACATGGACCCTTTAGGGAAGTGGAAGCAGTCGAAGACTCAAAGATTGCGGATCTCGGCATGAAGGCTCTGGTGCACGACACGCCGGATCCGAACCCGAAGCATAGACTTTGTTACCGACACGGCCTTAGCTATGAAACCCTATGAAACACATCCAACAAACGCCCTAAACCGTAAACCCCCAAACCCTAAACCCCGAAACCCCCAAACCCCTAACCCTAAAACCCCAAATAATAAACCCCTAAACCCCCAAGCCCCAAAGCCCCAAAACCCTAAACCCCCCAAACCCTATAACACCAAAAACACCCCTGAGCCCCGTCCCCCCGAGGTCGGTATGCCAGCGCCAGGTTGAGCGCGAGAACCTCCTTTGCTCAACCCCTTAGCAAGAAAAGCGGCGCGTGACGACAGAGGGTTTAGGGGTTTAGGAGTTTAGGGGTTAGGGGCTTAGGATTTAGGGTTTAGGGATGGGGTGGGGGGTTCCTGTTCCTTTTGAGGGATATCGCAGGGGTCTCTGCAAGGGTTCTACGAGCTGTACTCCAGGGGCTTAGGGTTTTGGGGTTTTGGGTAATATACGGACCTCAGACAGTTACTTCATACTGTTCCATAGGGCTCCCGATCACATCTATCGTATTCACGTATTACCCAAGATCCCATTCTTGCGAAGGCCCCTAAACTAAAGGTCAGAGGGGCTACCAAGCATGTTGAAGCGTAAACCCTAAAGGTGGGCCCTGAGCCCTAAACCCTATTGGCCTTACACCTATAGCCTATCAGATAATAGGGTTCAGGGTTTGGGGTTTATCACCCACTTAATTTCTATAAGAGACTTTAAGTGCCAGGAAGCCGGATCGGAGTCAAGATGCGCTGTGTAAGAGTAGGAGCTTGCTTTCGAGCGCTTTCAGGAGGGCGAAATTCCCTCTTGCACCTGCTGCCGCAGTTCAATGATCACAGCCTAAACCCTAAACCCTTTTCCATGTCGCCTTGATACAGGACCTCAATAGCCAGGAAGAGCGGTTTGATGCTTTCCTGCTTATATGTCCAAACATATACGTGTAAGTACGTACAGTGTATATATATATACATATATATATATAGAGGTGTTGTATATGTACATAGAGAGAGAGAGGGAGAAAAACAACAACTGAAACAAAGGGCGGAGATATTGGAACATTGAAACCGTGATGCATAATTGGTTTAGGATTCGGAAATGAGGCACGCTGAACCCTCGACCTTAATTGTTCGTCGTGTTGTTTTGCCCTAGCCCTCCAGGTACCTACTATATAGGGCCCTAGGGGCTCTAGTACCCTATATAGTAGGCACCTGGGGGGTTAGGGTGTTCCTAGAGTCCCTAAACCTTAAACCCTAAACCCTAAACCCTAGGGGCTCTAGTACCCTACAGTGTAGGTACCTGGGGGGTTAGGGTTGGTCTGAGAGGAAGGAAAGGACCGACAGGAGAGCCATGAGCTTTGGCAAAGCACCGCGCAAGGCTCCTCTTGGCACCTCGCTGAAATTCATGGGGCCCAACTAGAGTAGGTGGGTGTATGTGCACATATATATATATAAGTATGTATATATATATGTATACACACACACCTGTACATACATACATGTATATATATATACATATATGCACATGGACAATTTTCGTATGTATACACAAGCCACACAGCTGTATCTTTCTAGGTATTATCTAAATCTAGGTCTGTGTGCATGTTTCAAACATGTATACATGTGTATGTATATATATATATACATGTGTGTGTACACATACGTACATACATAGTTGTAAAGGCATGAACGAAGCTTAAACGATGGGGCTCAGACTGGTTTCTTGCCTCGGGATGGAATGAAAATCAGTTTAAGGTACCATCTCATCGGCGTATCTGCCTAAACCCTTAACCCTCAATGACAGATTAACATTCGTTCTTTACTCTGGTAAGCTGAGACCCTAAAGGGGCCCATGTATCCAAATAGTATAGGCTTTGGCATTTAAGTAGTCTCCGCATAGGTACTTTGGGGCCGAAGTATATATACTACGGTTGATGATATATATCCTGCATTACCCATAATAAGGAATCTACCAGAATTCCCATAGCTTAGGTCCTTAAGGTAATGCAGGATGTATATCATCAACAGTATGTCTTGTTGGGGCTGTACGACTTTAGCCTGCCTCCTCACAAGATTTAGGCCTCCTTCAAGAGATCTAAGGGTTTCTGCAGGGTTTCTATAAGGGTACTCTGAGGGGTACAAGGGTTTCTATAGGGTTTCTATAAGGTACTATAAGGGTTTCTATAATCATAACTGTACTATATTGGGCTTTTTGCGTGTAGTTCTCCAAATTAGGATTATCACAAGCCCATATTCATGAACGTGAGATACTTGAGGAGGCTTCTGACACGTCAGGCCCGGCTAAGTATCTGCCAGCATTTTGGGCTTACACTACGGCACGAAATTCCCGGATCCCTTAAACCCGAAACTTAAAGCCTAAACTGACGAGCCCTGAGCCCAGCAGCCCTCAACTCCTCCCCTTTGGGCCCTAAGCCGCCTAGGGCCGGGTTTAGGGATGAAGAGTGAGGGCCAAGGAGAAGGCAGCTTAACAAAAACTGGGTTCTTGTTAAGGGAGTTGATTAAAGTTATCATAATGGGGATCTACGGTAAATAATAAGCACTCCAGAGGTCCACCGGAACTCGGGTTAGGGCTTTTAGGGCCCCAGTGGCTTTAGTTTATCTTACCACAATAAAGAAACCACTGAGAAAGTCCCAATAGTCCACGTCCTAAGGCATGTTCGTTAACAAACACCAGCCAAGGCGGCGGCGCTTTTTGTTGTTTCCGGTTTGGGGCTAATTAGGCTGAGGCGGGTATGTGGTAGTATACTGAAACGGAGACGTTTTGGGATTTGTAGTAGCCAGCTGTGCAGACTGATCAGCTACTAAATCTGATACGCACCCCCCCCCCCCAAAGTGTTGCAAGACTTGTTTGCGATCAAGAGAGGAATGGAAACGTGCATGTCCGAAGTTGGTAACCTAAACCCTAAACTCAAACAGCTGCGCGACTGAAACTGAACCGACGCCCGAAAATGTTGTGTCTGGGGTATATTGTTTGGTTTAGGGGTTTAGGGTTTGGGGGTTTAGGGTTTAGGCTCCTCTAAAGGATCCTTCAAGGATTTAGGGGTTTAGGGTTTAGGAGTTAAGGGTTTGAGGCTCCTTTAAAGGATCCTTCAAGGGCTCATAGCAACAACCCTGCTGATGGTGTCCATTGCATTTAGTTCCTTCTTCGGGACCTTTCAGAGATCCTAAAGAGTTTCATGATTAGACCAAAAAGGGTTTAGGGCGCTTAGGGCTTGATGCCAGTTGAGACAAGTTAGGGTTTTGGGTTTTGGGCCATGTATAAGGTTTAAGCCACTTTCAGAAACAACGGACTTTCATTTCAGGCTCTCAGCAACAGGAGCAGGAAGGATCTTCAGAAAGGTACGTCCCATTGGTCGGGAGCTTGCATACATAGCCATATAAAATATAAATAAGAATATATATATATACACATTTACATACAGCTATGAAATCAAATAAACAGAAATTATATATATATACACACACGCATAAACTATACGTATACACAGGCGCACACGTGCACGGCAACTTGGAGGATCATGGGGCTTGGTAGCTAGGGTTATACATATTTTACTCGGGACTAAGCTTACATGTAATAAATGATTACTTCATGAAAACCTTAAGTTATCAAGTCTCAGGAGGGTATAAGCGAGGTGCAAGATCAGGGAACTGACCCTAAACCACCCTAAACCCTAAACCGAGGGAACTGTTTTGCCGTCAGACACCTTGACTAGCCTGAGATTCCGAACCCCCGAGCACCTTAACCCAAGCAATCTCCCAGAGACTCCACAAAAGCCCCTAATTAAGGAATATAGACCTTAAGCTATAATAGGAACCCTAATATGATGTTAATCAAGGAATATATACTTTGAATCATATTAGGGCTCCTATAATAGTTGAGGTATATACTCCTTAATTGAGGGCGTTTTTGGAGTCTCTTGGCTGCTGTAAACCTAATGGTTCGGTATTCACCGCAGGCATGCATACTATAGGGCTCCACACTGGGGCTTTGAGGGCCCAACAGGTAAACTTTTAAACTGTTTTGGTAAATTAAACCCCTACTAAAAGAAAAGTTTAAACTTTTTTGGTATATTAAACTCCTACTAACTGAAAAGTTTAAGTTTGTTTGGTATTTTAAACCCCTAATAAAGGAAGGGCAGCTAAGCTAGGGTTAGGGGTTCCTCCCAGGCCCGTCGCCTGAAACTCCGGAACCGACCCGAGCCTCCTTGCAGGGACAGCGTCGCCACCCTGATGAATCATCGCGAGGCGGGTCCCAGAAGTCGGGCTGCATGGGCTAGAGTGTGGGTTCTGGGTGATGTCCAGGTTCCAGTTTGGCAGTCGTAGTAGACCCTAAACCCTAAACTCCCTAAACTTAATGCATTTTTTTGGGTGCAGCCCGGAGCCGAATTAAGCTAGGTCCCAGGAAGATTTAGGGTTTAGGGTCTACGGGTCAGCTGAGTTCAGGGTTTACGGTTTAGGGTGTACGGGTCATGGAAGAGAGCCGGTCTAGAGCTGCAGCTTGGCACGGAGCCTTAACACCATTGTACAGCTAATTCGACTGGAAATCCTAAACCCTAAACCATAAACCCTAAACGATTCAGGCTTCTGGGTTTGTGGACCTGAACTGAACCAAATCCCGAGTCCTTATCTTCAAGGATTCCTTCTTTCCGGCGGGACTATCCCGCATGTGAACTCTACTTCCTGATTCCTCTTTCTTTTCGATACTTCTTCCGGTGATTGAATAGAAACCCTAAACCAAAAACCGTATCTACTAAATAGATAGCTCGGTGCCCTAAAGAAGGGGTAGGGGCATAGTGGCATAGTGCTGCAGGCACTTTACATCCCAATCCCGCAACTCGACAGTCCCCCCAATCCCGGATGTTTTGGGTTTTAGGGTTTAGGGTTTTTAGGGTTTATTAGGGTTTTAGGGCTTAGGGCCTGACCTTTACCCCCCAAACTAAATAGCCTACTTTTTTTCTAAGGACTTATATATAATAACCCTAAGGGTCCATGTACCCAAACACTATATACTTTGGCCCCAATGTACCTATATGGGGACTACTCTATAAGGCCAAAGCATCGGGATAGCCCTAAAGAGCTTGCTTGTTTTGAGGCAGGTTTGATACGGTCGGTTCAATCCAGAGACTCCAACAAAGGACCTTAATTCAGGAATATATACCTTAAATCATATTAGGGTTCCGATTATAGTTTAAGGTATATTCCTTAATTAAAGGGTTTTGGAGTCTCTGGGAACCCTGCGATGGTGTCGCACCCCGAACTGGGCCGCTATGCGCACGAACTCGTCCCGAAGATGCACCGCCAAGCGCGGGCCAACGAGTCCGCCCACCACTGGAGCGATGCCAGCTCGGTAATATCGAAATATTACCGAGAAAGGGTCGAATGGCTCCGACTCTTGCCTGTGACTAAGTCTTGTCCATCACAATAATCCTCTCCAGCACAACCGAGAAACGGGACGCGGAGATCCAGGTGCCTGAGACTCCTTGGAAGTGCAAGAAGAAGAGAAGATCGCAGAGCAGGAGGTGCGCATCGCAGAGCTGGAGAAGCAGCTGGCAGATCTCCGAGGCCAAGCTCGCGGTCAAAAACCTGAAAACCACCCAAAACCCTATAACACCCAAACCCCAAAACCCTAAACGCTTAAACCCTTAGGCCCTAAAACCGAAAAAGCTATAAACCCTAAAACCTACGCTGCGTTGCCCTCTTCTGGGTTCTTGTTTTAAGGAATTTAATCGAAGTTACCTGATTAGGGATCTATAGTAAATAATTTGGT
>CAJNJA010043853.1:242-27081 GCA_905231915.1 Symbiodinium necroappetens | reverse complement strand
GCAACAGTAGTAGCAGTAGTAGTAGTAGTAGTAGTAGTAGCAGCAGCAGCAGCAGCAGCAGCAGTAGCAGTAGCGGCAGCGGTAGCAGCAGCAGCAGCAGCAGCAGCAGCAGCAGCAGGAGCAGCAGGAGGAGGAGCAGTAGTAGTAGTCGTAGTAGTAGTAGTAGTAGTAGTAGTAGTAGTAGTAGTAGTAGTAGTACTGCGACTACTCCTACTCCTAAGCCAAAGCCTACGCCTACGCCTACTCCTGCTGCTGCTTCTACTGCTACTGCTACTTGTCCGGTTTTAGGGTGATGCTGAAGATGGCGATGAACTGTCAATTATGTTCACTGTTCTTCTAGATCCAGAGGGTGGGTTCCGGATGAAGCATTGCCGGGTCCTGTTACTAGTCGGGTTATCAGCACCTTAGCTGATTACCCGTAGCCCGGGCTAAATGGGACCTTTCAAGCGGTAGAGGACGCCTCGCCACCTAACACGACCTTAAACGCCCTTTTAGAACCTGCTCCCTCGAAATCGGCAGTTGAAGGTCTTGTGTTGAAGGCAGGTCGGCTTCCGGTAAACATGGGGTTTAGCGTGGTTTGAGGCTTTGGGGTACAGCCGGTATCCTACGAGTTGAAGCCCCAAGCCCTGCCTTGAGTGTGCCCTGTTCTTCGTGCGAGCTCAATATTGAAGCAAAGTTCGGGCGGATGTGGAAAGAGGCTAATGCGCTTTTACCAAAAAGAACCCTAAAACTCTCACAGAGCCCCTGATGGAGCTCTTAGAGGCCCCTTCAGAGGAACCCTCGAAAGGGACCCTCAAAGGGGCGGTTCTTGGATCGCCTCCCAGGCAGCTGAAGGTGAGCAATGCGGCGCTGAGCGGCAAGCTGCTGTCCGTAGCAGGTGGGCAAAGGGAAGGATCTTCTTCTGCCAGGTCTCTTCAGATCTGTCAGGGTTTAGGGTTAAGTGTTTAGTACGGGTTTAGGGTTCGGGGCCCTAAACCCTAACCCCTAAACCCTAAAGGTCGAAGATGTAGGGTTGAGGGTCAAGGGTGCCAGGTCCCCCCAGCGGTACCCTGTTGCCCTTCTGACTTGGTGTCGGCCCTATTAAAACTGCATAGAGCAGGCCTGTTCTAATCATTAAGGATCTGGATTTCCGTTCTTTCTACCAAACTTCAACAAGCAGGGTGAGACTTAAACCCTAAGCCCTAAGCCCTAAACCCTACACCCTGAACCCTAAACCCACCCGACACCCGAAACCCTAAAAACAGGGTGACGGGCTTTCCGTGGTTTCGGGTTAGCGCATTCGTGTTTAGAGCCTAGGACTTTAGGATCCAGGGTTTGGGGGTTTGGGGCTTTAGGTTTCGGGCAAACCCTGGAGCCCTAAACCGTAAACCCTGCTTCTCAAAACCCTAAACCATCCTAAACCACACGGTGGTTCCGAAGGTCAGATGTTTGAAGGATCAGGAAATCCGTCAAGAATTCAGCTTCCGGAGGGTGTTGCAGGTCAAACTCGGGTCAGACGTCCTGGCAAGTCGGTTGTCACAAGGGTTTAAGTTGCAAGTGAATCCCTAAACCCTAAACCCCACGAGTCCCAACCGTAAACTGTTGCAAGTGATGATTTGTGCCCATCGAATCCCCATAAGCCGCTTCAATTGGGGGAATGTGTTCCCCACACTATGTAAGCACTAAGCCTATTGGGGGGGAACAGTCTTCCCCAATACGTGAGCCAAAAGTTGCTACTTCTGTGTGCATGCAGCACAAAGTCGAAGAAACATGGTACCTGGAACCCTACCGAAACCGAAGGTCGGTAGGCTCCAAAACCCCACGCCTAGAAGCCGCAGCCGCACCACCCTGAACCCTTACAGAAGCCTGGTGGAACCATGTTGTAGAGCCCTTATGGAACCTCTGATAGTAAGCTTAGGAGAACCCACAACTCGAACATCGCACTGAACCCCAAGCCCTAATGTAGGAGCCTGATTAAGAAACCCCGGGTCTTTGTTCGGGTTCCTTATAAGAACCCTGCTATTTTTTGGGGTTATAGGGCCAGTGTTTCTTAATCAGGTTCCTACATTAAACCTGTATAACCCCAAAAATAGTAGGATTCTTAAACTGAACCCTTATAAAGACCCAGGGTTTCTTAATCAGGTCCCTACATTAAACTAGACCTCAACATGCGAGAGGCGATGCCGGAAAAGCGCTGATGCTCCTCGCGGGCTTCGAGGCACTGCCGCCTTCAGCCTTTGATCTCTTGTTCTTGTGGCTTTATTGGGTTCAGGGTTTAGGGTTTAGAGTTTAGGGTTTGGGGTTTAGGGGTTTAGGGTTTAGGTGTTCGTGTGGCTTTATTGGGTTTCAATGTTGCAGAGTGCGCGCTCGAGTTTCATTCAGGAATTACCTCTTCTTTCAAACCGAGTTTATAGTATGTGCGTTTGCGCGTTGGGTCGAGGCAATGGATGTGGGGATGTGGGGTTCAGGGTCCTGGGGTCTTCCAGGCTATCTGCTGTTTGGGGATGTAGGGCAGAAGGCTTTGGGATTTCATCGGTTTTCGGGATGTGCAGATTCAGGTTTCAGCTTCATTGCTCCACATGAAAAGCTTCTCTTCTTTCACAGGGTTTAGGGTTTAGGGTGGGTTTCTAGCAGGGATCCGCCCCGAAGCCCGAAAGCAAGCATCCAAGGCAGGCCATGCACAAAAAGGTGAATCGCCAACCCGTTTAACCCCTCAGCCATAAACCTTAAAGCCCTAAGCCTTGAACCCCAAACCCTAAGCCATAAACCTGAAAGCCCTAAACCTGAACCCCAAACCCTGAGCCATAAACCTTAAAGCCCTAAACCCTGAAGCCCAAACCCTGAAGGCCCACTCCCCAGACACCTTGTCGAAAATGTGCAAGAAAATGAAAAGCCTCAGCCTCGAACGATGGAAAGGATCGCTTGAAGGTTCATGGGAAGAAAGATGTAGGGCTATACCGGTTCTGGATAAAACATGCTGCTTTGACCATACTATGGCCTGCAATGGCTTGATTCCTGTAGTGCCAGGTATCGCAAATCACGCAGGACTCTGTCCTTCGTGATGATCGGGATTGCAACATGCTGTGTAAGCCCTCATGATAGCCTGCTGCCACGTCCCTGATCCTCGAAGATACCCGCCCTTAAACTCTCATACAGCAGCCTGATAGGCCTTAAGGCTTTGATTGCGGCCAGGCATCGGCGGATGGCGAGGCGGTCGTGAGTTCCGCTTCACTAGAATAGCGTCTCAGCGTGTGGGACTGTTGCATCATAGGGTATCCGGGTTGCCAGAAGGCTTGCTATAAGGGTTGCTCCAAGCATTGTCTTCAGGCTCCTATGGATGTCAGGCGTCGATTCGAACTGTACGAGGACGGTCTTGTTCGCCAAGTCGTTAAATCTCTGAAGTATCATCAACTTGAGTCGTTCATAGAGCACAGTAGTATGAGGTTTGAGAACCCCCCCACTCCAAACCCAACTTCCTAAACCTTGCACTTAAAAAAACCTAAACCCCAAAACCCTAAAGCCCTAAAAGCCCAAAACCGTAAAACCCTAAACCCTAAAACCTGAAGACGAAACCCTATATATCCCTTTTCGGGAACCCTTTAAGGAACCCTATAGATCCTATAGATCCCTTATAACCCTATTCTACACGCTCCCAAGCCGTAAAACTCCTTGCCGCCTGAGGCATGAAGCCAAAAGCCCGCTTAGACCTTGCTAGGTTTTTGGGTTTAGGGTTTTGGGTGTAGGGTAGGTTTTTGGGTTTAGGGTTTAGGGTGTTGGGTAGGTTGTTTAGGGTGTAGGGTAGGTTTTTGGGTTTAGGGTTTAGGGTGTAGGGTAGGTTTTTGGGTTTAGCTCCCCGATACCCTACCTTTAAGCTTTGGGGCTCTTCTGCTTGAGTAGTAATCGGAAAGTTTAACTTTTTTTGTTTCAGTGGCGTCATTGGGGAAGTAAGTTAGGGTTCACGGTTTAGGGTTTAGGGTTTAGTTTTCTCTTATGGGGCTGTGGAGGATCTTGGTTACCAAGGCTTTTCGGAGGTTTCAAGAGGGCCAGCCTAGCTTGAGCCCTGCACCCTGGTCCGTACACCAGAATCCTGAAACCCTAAACCCTAAGCCGTAAACCCTAAACCCTAAGCCCTAAACCCTAAGCCCTAGACCCTAAACTTTAAGCCCTAGACCCTAAACCCTAAACCCTAAACCCTAAACCCTAAGCCCTAAACCCTAAACCCTAAACCCTAAGCCCTAAACCCTAAACCCTAAACATTTAGCCCTAAACCCTAAACCCTAAGCCGTAAACCCTAAACCCTAAACCCTAAACCCTAAACCCCCAACCTTCAACATAAACACCGGAGCCCTGTGCCATGGACTCCCGAGCCATCGTCCTTGCCCAGTTCCTCGCGCTGCCCGGGCCACCCGATGGACGCTGCACCTCCGTGCGCGAGAGGCCGTTTTCATAGGGACTTTTTGGGGGTTTACAGGGGCTGTGGGGTTTGAGTTGTGGGGTGTAGGTACATACATGACTTTTGGGTTTAGGCTTTTTGGCTTTAGGAGTTTTGGGGGGTAGAGCTTTACGGTGTAGAAGGATAGCAAGGAAGCCATCGTTGCACTGGAAAATATGATACTTCATAGAATGCGGATGAATGGACCGATACACATCGGTTCGGACACTGATGATAGCCCTTTGCAGGAGGAGCAAACTCGTGGTTCAAGAGGGTCGGTAGACGTTCATGACGCCATAGCCATAGTAGCTCTACAGCAAGTTGGACAGATGGAGGCGTACTCGAGGGTTTTAGCTAACTATTGTGACTGGGACGATTTCAGTGAAATGCGACAATATTTTCCACATAAAGGATCATCACCCAAATCTCATAACCCGGAGGGAAGATTATACAGGAAATGATGGAAATATGGGATGTGGAGCGTTCAGGATAGAGGAATACGAGGATAACACAGAGAATGCCATAATATTTGTGGATTCTGAACAGGGCATGAAGCTGAGCATCGAGGATGAGAGCATGACGAACATGGCGCGCAGCAGGGGAGGGTGCGAATCGTCTTCCCTGGACTCTGCTGGAAAGAAGTTGGTCGGCGAGCAGGGGGGCTGGGATCAGCGACGAGGGCGACATTGCACAGCCTATCATTCCTCACAAACTTGGAGATAGAGAGCACCATTATGGCACGCAATGCACCCAACGACTCCGAGGAGCTGTTTTTATGACCCTGGTGCTGGCTGCATCAATCATCTGTGGCCTTTGCTTTGTGGAGCAACAATTTATGTGCTGTGAGGGATCTCTGGACAAACTCGGAAGTGGGAACTAGCGCTAGATCTAGAGTCGGAAGTACAGACCGCGACACAAGTGGACTGCGAGCGACTGGCACTCCAACTTGCGCAAGCCCATCTAGCGACCACGATCTGGATGGGGTGTGAACCGCGGGCATCATACGGGGAGATCATATAAGTCCTCTCCACAAGTGAGGGGCGAGCAATGGATGAAGAATGTCACGACAGCCATGGTTGGGATGGCGCATAGCAGCCGGGCGAAATCATACGAGGTAAGGTATGTCATCCTTGACGAGGAGATGTACTGAGGGGCTGAACGGGATACGTGAGACGCCTGGCACCCTAGGAACTTCACGCGGTAGTGCGAAGTGATTTCAATGTTGATGCTGAATCTTTCGTGCATCAGCACTCTGATTGCGGGTGGTGGCGGGACCTCCCAATGCGGAGTGGGGTCCTGAGCAGGCACTTCACCGCGGGTTGTGGTGTTCGCCCCGAGTATGTAGCACAACTTCAATGACAGACTGTGAAAGCATATGTTATGGAAAAGGAACCTTTCCATAAAGGGGGGGGGGCGTTTTGCACTCCTTTTGTCCATGTCGCCGGGGATGCAAATGTAACATCTAGGTTCGTGTTTGTCTGGTGGCCGCATATCCGACGACGTCAAGTTCATATCCCGCATAGACGACGACAGGAGGATGAGGAGGATTCGCATATAGGAAGGAAGGATGCATGTCAGGAGCATACTCAGAGGAGGAGAACTGCATATGATCGGACGACCGTCTGAGCAAGTTGTATAGACGACGGCCGACATCATATTCCGCCGTTGTGGCGAGGACTCATCAAGTGGTGTATCCACGTCTTATTTCTGCGAGTGCTAGTGATGTCTGTCCGCAGCTGGCATGTATAGGTTCTTACGAACGTTCCAACTGCGGACGTTTGGCTCAAGGCCTCTCTGTGCAGGTGAGGAATAGTGGCTCAAGATTGGCGGCTGCAATCGCGACAGTAAACAGAGCATTTTTTTGAGGCCCGCAGGGTAGCGCGCCCCTGCTGTGCCTGTGCTTTGACCCGCATACTAGGTCAGCTAATCCTAAGCTCCTCGGAGCTCGCCGGGCCCCGGGCTAAGGGCTCCCGATACCCAGGGGATATCTGGGGGACACGTCAGCGCAGGACGTATAAACAACGCGTGTACCGCTCTGAGCCTGAGCGAGAGACTAACTGAGGTTACCCTGTTGCAACTTACTTGGTATAACTCACCTTTCACCTCCAGTTTGACTGAGCACAACGGTGCCTACCTTTTCATTGTGCGCATATACTCTTGTTATACTATTTACTACGTGCATACTTACTATTATTGTTTCTTGGAACACACATCATATTCTGATTAGGAGTTCCAAGGGGTTCTGCACCGATCTACATTGGGTTTAAGGTAAAGGGTTTAGATGCTTTTCTGACAGACAATCCCATACATTTTCCCGTGCTTCTTTTCTAAAGCTATCGTCGTGCTATCAAGTTTTTCTGCATTCGGCTACAAGCAGGACAAAATGCTGCAGTGCCTCTTGAAAAAGCCGGAGAAGTCGGACAGTGCTCGTGTCATCATCAAGCGCCACATCGCCAATCTGGAGAAGACCTCCCGTGCCAAAGGCACGAAGGTTGAAGAGGTGAAGATGCACAGCTGAAAGCAATGCATGCTATCAAAACCGTCTAAGTTGTTAGTTGATCCACGCTATAAAATATTGGGAGTTTTTGCAAACTGTCTTCCCTGTCTTCACACGCATCTAGGACCCAGGAAAAGATTGACTTGGCCGGCACCACCAGGAGGTCTGGAAATTCAGACTGCTGAAACCAGACATATTGGCTCCTTAAGAATTGGGTTGTTTGGTGGCCCGAGGCACAGAGGTTCTAATTATTCATGCTTCAATATTTCCCGCAACCCCGAGTCCACTGCGCTGATGTTGGAAGGCTTGGCATCGCAACCGGACCATCTAAACCCCGAACGATAAGCCCTAAACTCTAAACTCATGCAGGCCAAGTCTTGCAGTAAGGCTTGAAAACTCCAGGAAACCCTAAACCCCAAACCCTGAAACCCAAACCCAGCACGCCAAACCCCGAAATATCAAAACCCCAACAACCCTAAACCTGAAACTCTTACAGAACCTTTTTTTCATTCTGACCAGGATGCACGCTGCAGCCGGGTTGCCCAGCTTTTCCTCCGTGTGCCATTGCGAGGAGTCTAGGGTTTATCTAATATAGAAGCCTCAATTATTACCAATGTTTTTCCTTAGGGTTCCTTATTATAATTATACTGTCAAGGAGCCCAAAACCCGGTTCTAATTATTAAGGCCCCTACATTAGATAGAGCAAATCCGAAATCCAGAGCCAGGGATTTAGGATTATGGTTTAGGGTTTTGGTTTTATGGTTTGGTTCTTGGGCTGTGAGGTTTCCGAGCGTAAAGTTGCAGGATTTGGTGTTCAGAGTTGAAGAGTTTATGGCTCTCAGGCCTTGGGGCTGGATTTTCTGGTTGATCTGTAGCTGCTTCTTTTCCTGTATCATCATCGCCGTTCGGAAATGTCTCGGGGGTTAATTAAGCCTAAACCCCGAATCCCAAACCTTAAACCTCAAACCCCCAACACTCAACCCCAAACCCCAAACCCTAAAACCCATACCGTGAACCCTGAACGCTCCTCTGAGCGAACGCCGCCGGATCGAGGCCACGACTGCCTGGGAGGCCCACGCGCGGGCGGAGCGCGATGCGCGGATCAAGGACCTCGCCTTTAGGGTTTAGGAGAGTTTAGGGGTCTAGGGTTTAGGTTTTTGGGTTTGATCTTTACGTTTTGGATCTTTTCAGAAAGCCGTTTAAGGTGAAGGGCTTAATGTTTACTTCCACTGCTTATGGTATTGTTATGAAAGGCTCTTTTTCATGCTACGAGGATCCATTTTGGTTGTACAAGGATCGAAGTTTTTTTTCAGGGTTCTGGTCCGGCTGATGGGTTGAGAGCAGACCTCCGACTCTGCAAGCTCCAAGATAAGATCCGGAACTCCGGAAGGGCCCCCTTTGCCCTAAACCCTAAACCCTAAACCCCTAAACCCCAACCCCTAAACCCTAAACCGTGGGAGGGTCGAGACGGAGTGCCGCAAGGTTTAGTCGAAATTGCAGGGATGGAAGGCAGCTCAAGCACAGACTTAGGGTGAACCCTCGACTCGTGAAGGCGAATCCTTAGAGGAAATAGTGCTGAGAGTATGGATTCTGCTCTAGGAGTCTGAAACCAAGGAGGGTCGTTACTTCAAGTCTGCATGCAGCCTAAACTCTCAAGCTTCTTGGGATTAGGGTCTCCAGATCGGATCTTGTGGCACTTTTGCCCGCTTTTGTTATTCCGCGTGGCATGTACATACAGAAACAGATTCTCCTGGAATACTGTTAGTGTTTTTGGCCATCCAGACACTTTGCTGGAGTGATTTGCATCACAAAAGCATATTGAAGTGTTTTGCCATGTTTTGGATTTCTTGGGCTCTTCATTGACAGCTTCGCCACGTGTTCCCACGGTGCCCTGGATGAGGACTCGTTCCAGGATAGGGATTTTGCGGCCCTAAACCCTAAAACTCCACCCTGCGGGGGGTTTGGGTGTGGTGAGGAGACTGAACGTAGACCCGTGACTCATGCCCGATTGTTTCCATGGATACGGTTTAGGGTTTAGGGTTTCGGGTTTACCACCGGAAAATAACAAGGTGTGCCAAGAAGGTCTTTTGCAACCAGTGATGCACACTGAACCCTGAACTCCAAAGTCATTGACGCCTTCTGCAACCCTTCCAACCTAAACCCTAAAACCTAAACCCTAAAACCTAAGCCCTAAACCCTAGACCCTAGACCCTATACCCTAAACCCCTAAACCCTACAACCTAAGCCCTACACCCCGAACCCTAGACCGCCTGCCCGACTTCAACAAAAAAACCGCCGCAGGAGGAGATCGAGAAGGACCGGCGATGGCTGAGACCCGAAACCCCTAAGCTCTAAGCCCCACGGTGCCCCTAAACCCGAAGCCCCTCACAGGTAGGGGTTTGGGTTCTAGGAGTTTTGGGGTTTAGTTTAGGGCCTGGGGTTTAGGGTTCTAGGGGTTTTGCGGTTTAGGATATACCTAAACCTCCCAAAGTGGGCAAAATAATGGACAAGCACCTATAACATGCTATTATTCTACATACTTTTTGGGGTCCAGCCCTAAACCCTAAACCCTGAACCCTAAACATGAAACTCAAAAATGCTGTGCGTGTGTGCCAGTTGAGGTCTGTAAGGTAACTTTAAAGAACTCGGGGTTGGGATTTCCCTGTCTGCATGCTGAGCCACTGGAAGCCGC
Organism: Symbiodinium necroappetens; assembly: GCA_905231915.1. NCBI lineage: Eukaryota > Dinophyceae > Suessiales > Symbiodiniaceae > Symbiodinium > Symbiodinium necroappetens. The sequence continues at coordinate 17,481 of CAJNJA010043853.1, read as the reverse complement.
GCAGGGACAGCACACCATGCGCACGCCAGCCACGCACCCACGCCGGACTGCCCCGCCCGGGACACCAGCCGCACATCGGCCGCACACGATGCGCACGCCGGCCGCATGCCGGCCGCACGCCAGCGGCAGGCCGCCCTGTCCCCGCCCACCCCTCTGCTAAGGAACCTATAAGCTAATCTCCTGACAAGGAAGTACAACGGAACTGTAGGGTTCAGCCAGAATTTTGCAGTGTAGAATTTTAGGTTTAGGGTCGGCGTATCGAATTTTCTTGTCGCAGAAAGGGTTTGTTCTTGTCGTTGTTACGGTTGGTTTCCTGTCGTGGTTACAAGCGATTTCTCGTCGTGGTTGTTGTTGCTGTGCTCTGTCGCGGTTACAACTTGCCCCCGTATAATTCACGCGAAACTTTTTTTAACATGGTATCAGTTTCTTAACTCCGGTCAAATCGGGTTTGCCCTTTGCGTGTTCGGATCTAGGTTTGAGCTTTCGAGAGTTTTTGTCTAGGGTCCGGGGTTTTGCGTTTTCGTTTTCTGGGTTTGTACGGCAAGTTTCTAGGGGTAAGAATTTCAGCATGTTGAGTGACATTCAAACTTATTCGTGGCGGGTGTGCTTGCCTCGGTTTCTGTGGTCTTGGGGTTGCAGGTGCAGTTGGTTTGATTACAGAGTACAACCGGGCCTTGATAATCATTGATGCAAAGTTCAACCTGTCATTTAGTTGCCTTCACCCTGAGTTTAAACCCCGAGACCTAGACAAGGAGCCTTAAATCTCCAACTCCATGCTCCCTAAACCCTAAACCCTAAACCCTAAACCCTAAACCCACAGCCTACAGCCAGACATCTGAATGCCAAAACCCTCTCACACCCGCGAGGACAAGTCGCGGGCTCCGACATACAAGGGAGGCGGGGAGCATTTTGCTTGGGCCTAAGCCCTGAACCCTAAACCCTAAACCCTGGGGCTTAAGATTTATAGGTGGGCTTTGGCATCTTTTGGGCTCCTTAATATTATAAGTCTGCTATAACATACCCCAATTTGGTTCAAGGTTTCTGCCCGGCGGCGTTTCCGTGCTTGAAGGTTCATGTGCAGGTGTAGGATTCAGGGTTTAGGGTACGGGGTTCGGCGACTCGGGCTAAGGGGTTTAGGGATGTTTGGAGTGTAATGAACCGAAGTGTCATGGGCCGGTATAAGCAGGGCTTCAGGCGCGAAGGACGGAAATTTGCGATCACTCGACCCGTAGCCACAATTAACGTGCCCATATCCCACTTGCTAATTTATCAGAACCTCTTTCCGAATCTTTCCGAAACGTTAAACTCTAAACCCTAAACCCAAACCGGTACTTCGTTACCAGTAACCTTCAAGTGCTCAGAGAGAGCCTAAGACTCCTCCGTTATGGGACATACCCTCAGCTATGAGAAGGGTCCGTTTTTGACTTGGTCCAAAACCAAAATTTTCCATTTTTTGGGGTCTTGTGTATTCTGAAAGTTTGAATTTTGTACATGGTCAGGCGCTGTTTTACTTGTACGTTTAGTTGCTTCAACCCATGGGTGCTTGGGGAATAAGTTGATTCGAGGTAGATTGCTTAATTCCAGACTCCAGAGTTGAAAAAAAAAACATTGTAAGGCCTCATCAAAACTTTTTGTCAAGCCCAAGTCACAACTCTGAAAATGCGCCGGAGCCTCCAAACCCTGAGCTTTTGCTTCAGGTGGCGACGAAAATGGGCGGATGCAGATTGGCCGTGGCCGCCGCGGTGGCGGCGGAGGCTGAGGCTGCCACGCTGTAAAATCTTCTGTAAGGGGCTAAGAGTGTTTGTTAGGGTTCTCGAATCGGTTTTGTAGGGTTTATGATTTTTGTGGCAATTTAATTGATCGGGTACTTATACGGATTTTACAATGTTTTGCGTCTTAGAATAATTTAGTAGTCAGAATCCTTCGTAAGAGTCCAGTTTAAGGGTTTAGGGTTGGCAGTTTGGGTCGACGCTCAGTTGCTTGGGTTTGCCTAGGTTTAGCTTTAATCCGGGCTTGAACGGCTTTTCTACGGGTTTATCGGGCCACGTCATACTAGGCGGGTTTCAAGGGCTCATGGGGGCTGTTTCAGAGACCTGCAGTATCCTGCAGTACTGGTAATATTCTGGAGGGCTCTCGAAGATTATGGTGTTGAAGCTAGCCAAATCCGGGGTTTCTCTTCAGGATTGGTCAGAGGCGCAGCCCGACGTCCTTTCGGATAGACCGTACACCGTATTCCGTGAACCCCAGAACACAAGGGCTCCATCGATTTCGACTTTCTTCCAACCTCAAATAACCAGGCGGAGCACACCAGACACCAGCCCTATTACCGAAATCCGAATCTCATGGATGAATCCCGAATACCGAAGGGGCAAGCCCCTTGATCATGAGTCTCTATGTGTACAAACCCTCCTGCCATACCATACGCCGTGGGTGTATAACCTGGTAAACCCCAACTCCCCCTCGTGCTCCCTAACGTTCCCTCAGGTTTTCTTAGATTCCCGTCGGTTCCCCTAAGGTTCCCGAACGTTCCCTAAGGTTCCGTTAAGGGTTTTGCAAGGATCCCTAGTATATACCCTCTCTTGGATCCCTAGTACCCTCCCTTAAGGATCCTTGGTGCCCTCCCTTAAGGATCCCTAGTACCCTCCCTTAAGGATCCTAGTGCTGCAGGCTAGGCGTGCTGCGCGCCTCCGTGCTTCTTTCTGGAGGACGGGGCGAAGTCGAAGCTGCAAACACATGGTTTAGGGACACAACAGGACATAGGCACCACCATTTTACAAGGAAATCCCTACCTTACTGGCTTCATGATATGGGGATTTATTTGAGATGTCCCTATCCGCAGTTTTGCTTGTACGGCTGTATTCTGTATGTGCTTCGTGGGAGATGTCAAGGGGTCGTGACTGCGGCTCTGATCTTCGGTGGTTGACTCCGTCCGTCCGCAGAGGTGCCTGTGTCACTTGGTGTGGGTCTGCAAAGACTGGCCTAGAGTAATCCCGAAACTCTAAACCCTAAACCCTGAACCCTAAACCCTGAAAAAACAACACTAGGATTTTGGGGCCCAAACGACGGGCCATCTCGGGGAATCACAAGCCCCACCATCAAGCCATGAAGCGCATAATATCATTCCCACATCAGCATACGATCAGATACCATACAGATACCATAAAATACCCCTAACCTTAGTGTCATCATTACATAGATGGTTCGTTCATGTAATTACCTCGGCCCCTTTTCCTCTTCATGAAGCTGCTCTTGGAAGGTTCCCCGCGAATGACGAGATGCTGCACAGGCAGGGCTTCAGGGTCTGGTGTTGAGGGTTTAGGGCTTAGTGACTTAGTTTTTTGCGGGTTTAGAATCTCCGGTTTAGGGTTGAGGATGGAGGGTTCCGGTACAGCAGCCAAACGGTTTGCTTCTTCCCAATGCCCGCAGTGAGCTGGCTCCTTTTCTTTGAGTGAGGGTGCAGCTTGGGGGCAATAGGTGTGTTCAGATGCGGCGTGCTTCGGAATGTACGCTTTGCTACGCATCCCCATCCTCCTAAATCCTAAACCCTTAACCCTAAGCGAAAGGGCCAGTGCACTTAAAAAAAACCCTAAGCCCGAAACCCTGAACCCTAAACCCTAAACCCAAAACCCTAAGCCCTGAACCCTAAACCCTAACCCCTAAACCCTAAGCCCTAAACGCTAAGCCCTAAGCCCTAAACTCTGAACCCTAAACCCCCAACCCTCGGCCCTCCAGCTTGCCCTTGCCCCTGTCGTAGTTCTCGTCGCCTTTCTCCAGCTCCTTTATGATTCTGTTTAGGGTTTAGGGTTTAGGGTTTAGGGTGGTGTTAGGGAGACCCTTCAAAGGGGATCCTTCCTCACCCTACTTCTGGCTTTCTTTAAGGGGGGCCTTATTGAGAGGGCCTGTATCCCCAAGGGTCCCTCTGAATCCTAACTCCCAATGATCACCCTCATCGCAAACCCTAAACCCTAAACCCTCAGCAATCAATGGACCCTAAGCCCTAAACCCTAAGGCCTCAACAGTAGACCCTAAACCCTAAACCCTCAACACTAGACCCTAAACCCTAAACCCTAAACGCGCTGTCATCCTAAGCACTTCAGGATGGCGACCTTTGCTTCTAAGGCCTTGGGTTCCGTCGGGTTGTTTTAAGCAGTTTAGGATGCCGCACTCTGCTTTCAATCCATAGCCCTCAGAAAGCCTTTCATGCCCGAAGACCCTAAACCCTAAACCCTAAGCCCTAAAAGGCCTAAAGCCCGAAAGCCTAAACCCTAAAGCCTAAAGCCCTAAAGACCTAAAGCCCGAAAGCCTAAAGCCCTAAAGACCTAGAGCCCTGAAGCCATAGAGCCCCGAAGCGCTAGAGCCCCGAAGCCCTAGAGCCCCGTGCCAGGCTTCCTAAGAGGACGCGCTGGCGGCACTTCGGAGCTGCAGGGGTTTCGTCTTCGTCTCAGACGGCTTTCGATCCTCAGGGACGCTGTCCCCTCTATTAAAAAAAAAAATTAGGTTTAGGGTTTAGGGTTTAGGGTATTCAAAAACTGTTGGGCCTTTTTTTGGGCGGACATTCGTGCCTTGAAATTGAAGGTAGCGTTGCCGAAGGGGTTTTGAAATAAGGGTATAGGGTCTAGTTTGCTCCTTATGGGGATTTCGAGCAGTGGGTCCTAGGTAGGCTCTAGGAAGAGGTCGAAGTAACCTCTTTAACTGGGCGCGTCCCTGTTTTAGCCCACTCTTCCTGACCCTAAGCCCTAAACCCTAAGCCCTAAACCCTAGACCCCTAAACCCTAACCTAAACCCCTGAACCCTAAACCTAAGCCCCTAAACCCCTAAACCCCTAAACCCCTAAACCCCTAAACCCCTAAACCCCTAAAACCCTAAACCCTAAACCCTAAGCCTACGTTTGGCGCTGTTGGGTTTACCGAGGTCGCAGAGCACCGTGTTGCTGCGTGAGCCAGCCTTCAGAGGGGTAGCCGGCTCTCAATGTTCCTCAAAGGTTCCCGGGTTTAGGGTTTAGGGAGTTTAGGGAGTTTAGGGAGTTTAGGGTTTAGGGTTTAGGGTTTAGGGTTCAGGGTGTAGGGTTTAGGGTTTAGGGTTTAGGGTTCCTCAAGGGTTCCCGACAAGCTCCTATAAGGATGACAGTACAAGGTTTCCTAAGGATTCATCCTAGGTAGCACCAGGGAGACCCCTTAAAGGGGACCCTTCTGAACCCTACTTCTGGCTCTCTTAAAGGGGACGTTATTGAGAGGGTCTATATCCCCGAGGGTCCCCCTAATCCTAAGTCCCAATTAAAGTTCAGGGTTTAGGGTCTGGTGAAGTTTTCTTTTAGGGCCCTGTGTGATTTAGAGTTTGGGATTTTTTTTTTCTGAAGGTGTGTCTCAGGATTTAGGCTTAGGCCCTTGGGTCGTGGCGGTCTTGAGGCGTAGGCTCTGGCTTTGCCTAGCGAAGCCATGAAACCGGCAAGGCTTTTGATCCGTGACGAGAAGGCTACAAAAGAGTAGAGCAAACTAGCATAGGAGTTCACGTTCTATGCATCCGCAAGCTTTTTCTGAAAGACAAGCCAACAAAAGCACGAACCAGTATGCAAGTACCCAGACCTTCCTGTGTGTGTCGAATCCAACAGAGCTAGATAGATAGATGGACAAATCATCGATTGATCATGCCTTGTAATTCAGCCGGCGGAATCCTACTTGGAGGTTCATGGGTGGGTATAAGCAGGGTTATAAGTCCCCTAATATGGGTTGTAACTACAGTTACCCTACTTATATCCCTACTTAGAACTACCCATGAACCTCCAAGTAGGCTTGAATGACATAAGCAGGGGCTCGACGAATATACGGACACAGTTGCCTTCGCGCGATGAATTGTCATGTCGGGGCCCACAAGCAGTTGCCAAGCAACGTGCCTTCGAGGGGACCAAGAGGGGGGGGCAGTTCCCGAATTAGGGCCACAGTCCTCGAAGGTAGCTTCTCAGAAGCATGTCGCTTTAAACCCTAAAGCCCAACAAGCCCTAAACAACCATTCCTAAACCCTGAACCCTCAACTTTTGCAAAGGCCCTTTCAAGCACAACTGTCAGAAGTCCCAGCCGCAAGGGATCCTGGTAACGAACCGCCCCCCCTTCCTCCGGTAGCTGGCTGGGCATCCAGCACCCCAAACCCTAAAGCCTAAACCCTAAACCCTAAGGCTAAACCCTAGACCCTAAGCCCCCTAGACCCTAAAGCCTAAACCTGAAACCCTAAACCCTAAACCCTAGATCCTAAACCCTAAAGCCTAAACCTTAAACCCTAGACCCTAGACCCTAGACCCTAAACCCTAAACCCCAAACCCTAAAGCCTAAAGCCTTAAACCCTAAACCCTAAGTGCCTAAACCCTAAACCCTAAACCCCAAACCCTGGACCCTAAAAGGGGTTCCCACTGTACGCGTTGACCTGAGTTAAGTCCACCGGCAGCCCGGGCCCTTGCTCCGAGATGTTCCTCCATGCTTTCCCCTATTTAAGCACTCAAATCGGTGGTTTAGGGTTTAGGAGTTTAGGGTTTTTAGGGTTTTAGGGTTTTAGGGTTTAGGGTTTAGGGTTTTAGGGTTTAGGGTTTATAAACCCTTGAGCCCCACACCCTGAAACCCCAAAACCGCAGCCGACCTGCACCCAAAGCACCCTGAAACCCAAAACCATGAAACCTACAACCTAGAACCCTAAGCCCTAAACCAGAGGCGTGGACAGGGTTTAGGGTTTAGGGTTTAGGGACTGTTCGTAGTCCGTCGGAGGATGTGGGTGTGTGTGGGCGAGTGTATTCGCTGGGGTGTCCATCGCCTTCCTTCTAGCAGCCTTGGCTGTGACATGAGCCCGCTGTGGCGCTGTCGCAAACAGTGGGGGTAGGCCGGAAAAGAGCTCGGATATCCACCTGGCAAGTCTGTTGAATGGCTCCTCGTCTTTCTACAGCTTCAGCATGCATTCTAAACCCTGAGCCCGAAACCCTAAGCCTCAAGCCCTACACCCAACTTCCCAGGGCCACTCAGTGCTTTCTCCAAAAGGTTCTCTTTTCGCTGAACCGACACAGGGTTCGGGTGTAGGGTATCGAGTTCGAGTTTCAGGGCCTAGAGATTTAGTGCAGAGCCCAGTGTTCCTGGCTTTGGCCTTGGGGTTTAGTATAGGGTTTAGGATTCAGGTGCAGGGCTATAATGGGTTATACAGGTTCGGACGTAGGGTTCAAGGCTTAGGAGCTCGGGGTTGAGGCTTGAGGGTTCCGGGTTTAGGGTTCATAGGGTTTTGGGTTTATAGGGTTTAGGGTTTATAAGGTTTAGGGTTTATAGGGTTTAGGGTTTAGGGGTTTTGGCTTGAGGGTTTAGGTTGGGAGTGATCTTCCTGAGGTTAAGTCGCAAGTTGTTGCTCGATCTCTTGCAGAGTTCCTGCCCCAAGGGATCCTAGTCCACCTCTTGCGCGGGGCTTTGCAATACAGAGTCCTTAACAATTACATATGTTGTTTTGGGGGGGTTTCATTAGTATAACTTTTCGTATAATACACCCAAAACCCCAAGGCCCCTACATTAGTTGCGCTTTCTTGTGCAATCGTCCAGGTCAGCACGAAAGACACTTTTCAATATCGAGCCTCCAAGCTCCAAAACGAGGACGCTAAACCCTACCGGTAAACGAAAAGACCTACCTCTTTAGGGTTCCTTATTCTGCTTCTGATATATAGCTTCTGAAAAAAAGGTACAGGTCTTTTCGGTTACAGGTAAGCCTTAAAACCTTAATATGGGGGCCTTAGTAATTAGAATAGGTCTTTGGGTCCATTATACTATAAGTATAACAAGGAACCCCCCAAAATAGTACTGGTAATTATTGAGGCCCCTATATTAAGCCTTAAAACCTTAAACCCCTCATAACAGCAAAACCCCAAACTTAAACTCTAGACAGCCCTACGTCCCAAATCGTAGACCTGGCGCAGGTTTAAGGTTTGGGGTTTTGGGTGAAAGGTTTGGAGGTTACCCTTTATTGTCTAACATAGAGGCCTTAACCATTACCTATACTATTTTCGAGGCTCCTTATTGTAATTTTGTTTGCTTCTACCCCAAAACCCTATTCTAATTACTACGGCCCCTAGACTAACGTTTCGGGTTAAGGGGCTTTTGTGGCTGGAGCTAAACCCTAAACCCTCAAGCCTGAAAAAAACCGTCTTAGTCTCAGTGAGCAGCCTTAGGCCCCCAACGCCCCAGCTATAGGGGCCTGACTACTTAGCAGATAATCATCACATCCCCTTACCAGATCCCCTCACAGTCCCCATAGTTATAGGGTTTAGGGTTTAGGGTTTAGGGTTTAGCGTTTAAGTTTAGGGTTTAGGGTTTGCGGTTTTGGGTTTAGGGAACTCAGGGGCTTCTATGTTTCCCAAAACCCTATTCTGATGGAACTATCAACGGAACCGGCTTCGAGCTATCAAGGTCCATTCTTGAAGGGCCTTTACCCTAAACCATAAACCCTAAACCCCTAACCCCTAAACCCTAAAACCTGAAACCCTAAACCCTAAACCCCTAAACCCCTAAACCCTAAAACCTAAACCCCAAAATCCTAAACCCCAAAACCTAAAACCCCAAGCCTCTGAACCTCTATTGAAGGAGCTCCATATGCCGAAGCTCTGGGGCTCAACCCCTTTTTTTGAGTCCCTCGTCGCTGCTTCGCACCGTAGCAGCTGCAGCGGCTCGGCATCTCAGAGTTCTGGGTGCCCTTTTAGGGTTCCTTTTAAAGGGATCTACAAGGGTTGCTATAGGGTTAACTGGTTTAGGGTTTGGGGTTTAGGGTTTAGGGTTTCCTATAGGGTTGATTAACTATAAGGGTACTCTAAGGGCAGTTCTCTAAATTAGGGTACCTTTCAGTGTCCTTTTTAGAAGAGTGCCGTACTATATTGGGGACTGAAAAAGGGACCCTAATTTCGAGAACTACCATATGGATGATGGCGGTGATGATCAGTTCAATGGGGATGATGATAGTCGTGATGGTGGTGAGAATGGCGGTGATGATGACGATCGCAACGACTATGATGCTCATTGTTGTGGTGACCGAGGATCCTAGAACCCTTAACCGATTTGCGTATTTTGCTGATGATGATCTTTATGCTTTGAGTGTTCGCTCTACCTGTTATGCTAGTTAGGAGCATTGCTTGTTGCTCCTGTTCTCAGTATGACGTCTCCACATTAGTCGTAGTGCCAGCTAGCACGGGATTGGGATTCCTGCCGCCTTAGGTGAATTCCTGGGTTGCTGTTATGGAACTTAAACTAATTTACAAAAAGGAAAACGCTCATCTGTACTATATATCCCCGTTATGGTAACTTAAATTAAACTCCTTAAATTAAGGCAAACCCTCATATGTACTATATATCCCCATTATATGGTACCTTAAAAAGTTCAGTTCGATCCTCAGATTGCAAGTGTCACTGCCGTGTTTGAGGTTTCATGTGCTGAGAGACTCCGCTCGAACCCGCAGCTAAACCCTGAAGACCTGAACCCTAAGCCCTGAACCCTAAACCCTAAACCCCAAGCCCTGAACCCTGAGCCCTGAACCCTGAACCCTAAACCGCCCTAGACCTCAAACCCTGAACCCTGAACCCCAAACCCTAAACCCTAAGCCCGAATCTCTAAACCCTGAACTATATTTCGGTCCTCCCTAAAGGGTTAGATGTCTGGGGTCTGTCCATAAACTCCCCATCTGATCCGATGCACTAAACCGGTAAGGTTTAGGGTTTGGGGATTTGGGAGTTTAGGATTTAGGGGTGTAGGATTTAAAGTTTAGGGTTTAGGGGTCAGGGATTACTGTAGAGGCCGGAATAATTACCAACAATCCTCCTGGGAAGTATGCTGTTAATTTTCCCCCAAAGCCGTATTCCTATTATTGAGGCGCTATACTAACATGTAGGGTTAAGGGGTTTTTGTGGCTGGAGCTAAACCCTAAGCCCTCAAGCCTGAACCCTAAACCGTTTTCATCTCAGTGAGGAGATGAAGCCTCCAGCGCCCATTAACCACCATCTGCTCATACTCCACACCCGCAGCCCGATAGCCCAGACTCCAAACCCCCAAAACCCAACCTAAACCCTTAAACCCCTAAACCCCTGCTTGGAGGTTCATGGATAGTTATAATTATAAGTAGGGTTATAAGTAGGGTAGCTGTAGCTAAACCTATATCAGGGGACTTACAACTCCATATATAACCACCCATGAACCTCCAAGTAGGCCCTAATCCTAAACCCAGGCCGAAAGCCCTAAATCCCCAAACAAATTCGAAGCCTAGGACAGAGGCCCATGGCGCTTGGCACGCTGTGGTGCGCGGGGCTCTTCGAGTCGGTTTGGCTTTGGGTTAAGGTGTACAAAGGGCTTAGGGTTTAGGGTTGAGGGTTTAGGGTTTAGGGTTAGTGTGTACCAAATGCTCTTAATCGGCACTGTAAAAGGTTTTGAAAGGGAGTTGTATGTGTCTATTGGGGTGTTTAGGGGATTTAAGAATTCTGGCTTAGGGCTTAGGGTTCAGGGTTTTGGGTGGGGTTTGGGGGTTTGGGCTTCAAGACCTACGGGATCAGGAAACTTCAGCACATGGGTCATCCTTTCCCCAAGCCCTAAACCCCGAGCCTTCAACCCAAGACCCTAACTAAACCGTAAGCCTTCAACCCTGGAAGTCCCAGTCTTTGTCCATGAAGCTCTGTAGCATCCCTACCTCAGACCCCAAAACCCTAAAGCCCTAAAGCCCTAAACCCTAAACCCTAAACCAACCCTAAACCCTAAGCTCGAAAGCCCTAAAGCCGGAGGCCGCTAACCCTCAAGCCTCTCGGAGCCATCGGAACAAGAATCTCGGTCCGAAGCGCAAAGCCCCCTTCGAGGCTCCCCAAACCCAAAATTCAAAACCCCAAACCCTTATTTTTGTGGTTTAGGGTTTAGGGTTTAGGGTTTAGGGCGCTAAACCCTAAACCCTAAACCGTGGGTTTTTCCGGTTTGTCTTGCGGAGTCGTGGGTCGAACACGGGGACCTGGGTTATGGCACTGCTCAGGGTTCCTGAATATATTTGTAGTATAGAACCCCCCCTCGCCTCGCAAAAGCAGCCTCCAAATCAAGCAACATCAAGCAACAGGCAATGTTGCTCCCATCCGAGCCCTGTATGATTACAGTAAAACTTGGCCCCAAGACCCTTTTGTAACTCTGATCAGGTTCCTTGCAAAAGCCGGCACGAACCTGCAGGTTCGAAAGTCACTTTGTTTTAAAGGCCCTCAAGTCAGTCCTAGTCTCAGAACCCTCAAGCAATTGTGTTCCCTTCTTCTACACCCTACACCCTAAACTCTAAAAGCCCCATCCACAAAAAATCCTAAACCCTGAACCCTGAACTCTAAAAGCCCGAGCTTCAAAAATCCTAAAACCCTCAAGCCTGAGTTCTAAATCCCCTTACCCGAAAGCCTACGTATGCTCGAACTTAAGATCTACCGGCAGGTACGTGAAAGAAGCCGTCTACAAGGCCGAGAAGGCCGGAGACGCCCCCAATTCGCGGGTTTCTTTTGTTTGTTTTAAAGGTTGTTTAAGAGTTTGGGTTCATTCCTTTGAAGGGCAAAGGGGCGAGGTTGCTTTTAGAAGTTGCAAAGGGCTGAATGTTCCGCGGCTTCTCAAGGGTTGAGGGATTTCTGTACCTCTTTTGTTTTTTGGGTTCAGGTGTTGGCTGTAGGGTTCAGCGTATGCGGTTTCGGGTTTAGGGGTTCATTTTGGGGAGGGAGTGGCCCCTGGGCCCATGGGTAGTTTCCCAACATCATCTAGCAGCCCCGAAAGATCGATACCCTTCTCAGTTCAGGCGACATTTAGGGTTCGGGGTCTTAGGGTGGGGGGAGATCGTTCCTTGATTAAGGGCTATGGCTTCGCCCGGAAGGGGCTCAAGCACCGCGGTGCATCAAGTTTGCAAGCAGCTGACGTCTCAAGTCCCGCATCCCAAGCCCTACGCCCCAAGTTTTACATAAACCCCCAAACTTCAAACCCCTAAACCCCTAAACCCCTAAACGCCTAAACGTCCTAAACCCCTAAACCCGTAAACCTTGAATCCCACAAGTATTCAATCCTACAGCCCCAAAGGCGCAGGTCCGCGAAGCTTTTGTTCGCAGTTTATTCGGAACCCCAAAAGGACGTAAGCTTAAGCAGTTTATAGGGTTATCCCTACCTTATTGGGCTTCATTATAAGGGGGTTTCTATGGGATATCCCTATCCTAATTTTTGCTTATGTGCTTTTCTGAGGCCCTAGTTTAGAGCACAAGGATTCCGAAGCACCAGCTCGCGCTGAGGGAGGAGGGCCTGGACGAGGCAATACAGCTGGCGGAATACTTTGCTTAGGGTTTAGAGTTTAGGGTTTAGGGCTTGGCTTAGCAGTAGAGTAGGTAGCCTTGGACCTTTTTGGGGGTACTATAATCCCAAGGTAACCCAAAGGTTAACCGTGGGTTCCCCGTGATACTGGACAGGTAGGTTTAAACCCACGATTCCTCTTGTAGCCCCCTACGATAGTTAGTAGTACTGTTCCCTCATTAGCGCCGAGAGTAAGTAGTAACACCCTAAACCCTAAACCCTAAAACTATTCCTTCGCAAGTTGCCGTCAACCCCAACCTGCTCATGCTTAAACTCTCGACCGAACCCTGAAACCGCAGCTGTAGACCCTCACGTAGCCCTAAACCCTAAACTTTAAGCCAAGAACCCTAAACCCTAAACCCTAAGTAAGTTTTAGAAGCCCTAGCCTTGTCCGCCCCCAAAAAAGCCCTAAGCCCCAGACGTTCAGGAAACCCTAACAGTCCCATCAAAGCCTTTTGCAGGCCTTGGTGGCCGCCAAGTTTACCGGCGCTTCCCTGGAAAAGAAGGAGTTTGACCCGGCCAAGGCGATTACTGAAAGAGCCTTGATGGGTTGCTTTTAGGGCTTAAACCCTAACCCCTAAACCCTAAACCCTAACCCCTAAACCCTAACCCCTAAACCCTAAACCCAAACCCCTACACCCTAAACCCTAGGCCCTAACCCCTACGCCCTAAACCCTAAACCCTGGGGCTTCACAAACTTTAGGGTTTAGGGCTCGGGTTTCGGGTTGAGCGGCCTTGACGCTCCGGAGATTTTGAGGTCATTGTTTTCGTTTTCTTTATAGTGGTCATTACCGCGAGCTTAGGAAGTAGAATAGAGCTTTGGGGTTTGTTATCGTGTGACTCTTGAAATGTGATTTCTAACTCTCCCCTCTATTACTAGCGCTGCAGCCTCTCCAGAAGTACCTTTCTCGAGGAAGACCCTAGACCCTAGACCCTAAGCCCTAAGCCCTAAACCCTAATCCTTAAAACCTAAACCCTAAACCCTAATCCAGAAACCCTAATCCCTAAACCCTACACCCTAAATCATGTAGTTCCGCCTTGATTGGGTTAGGGCTTTCAACTCTGAGCCTAGCTGAGTCGTTCAGCGTAAGAAACCACACCCTAAACACCCAAATGCGGACTCTTAAAGATAGACATTCTGTTTATGCTTATTATTCTTCTTATTCTACTTCTTCTTCATATTATTGTTCTTCTTCTTATCATTTTTTTTTGGCAGGGGGGAGGGGTTAGGGTCCATGTTACGGTCATGTATTTCGCTTCAGAGACTCGGGCAGCCGCGAGGCCCCAAGTTCGGATCTGGTTCCCTTTTGAGGTTCCTTGACAACGCCCTAGACCGTAACACCTAATCCCGAAAACCCGAGACCGATGATGACGATGAGCTAGCAGCAGCAAGGGAAGCTTCCTTCTTCGGAACCCCCCCCGCCCCACACCCTCTGAAGCTGTAGGTCACCAAGCTGCATTCATACTACGTAGCGCGGGCCAGAGTGAGCCCTAAACCTCAAAACCCCCAACCCGAAAACCTTTGGGGTCTAGGGCCTAGGGTTTATAGAGCCCTAAGACGGAAGCCCTAGACCCCTAAACCGCCCAAACCTCCGGGCGCCCGGTTTGGGTCAGCGTTTCGGGTTTAGGGTTTAGGGCTTAAGGGATCAAGGTTTCGGGTTTAGGGTTTAGGGTTTCGGGTTTAGGGTTTCAAGGGTCTTTGCTTCAGTCGCGCCCTTTTAACGGGAAGGCCCTCAACCGCCAAGCACCAAAAGCCCAAACCCCTACGCCCTACGCCCCAAACCCCCAAACCCCTAAACCCCAAACCCACCAAAACCCTGAACCCTAAACCCTAAACTCCCTAAACCCAAAACCCTAGACCCTAAACCCTAAACCCTAAACCCTTCAGCCCTTAAGCCCTAAACCCTGAACCCTGAAGCCCTGGGCCAAGCAGAAAGCCAAAGAGCCCTGCAACCTCTTCCCGGAGGACGCGAAGAAGCCTTAAACCCTAAGCCCTAAACCCTAAACCCTAAACCCTGAATTCCGGAGGACGCGAAGAAGCCCGATTTCCTTTCGAAGAATCCTTCCGGAAAGGCAGGCTCTGGGCTCTACCGTCACTGGGGTTCCTTAAAAAGGTTCCTTAAAGGGGTCTATAATGGGGTTCCTTGAAAGGTTCCTTGAAGGGGTCTATAATCTACAAGGGATCTAGAATGGTTGAGGGTTCGCAAGTTTTAGGGCTTAGGGTTTAAGGGTTAAGGGTTCTACCCCTTCGCTGGGATGCATTCTTTAATGATAGGGTTCCTCAGAAGATTCCTTTCAAAGGGTTCCTATAGGGTTTTTAGGTGGGTTTAGAGTTTAGGGTATGGGCCCCTACAATAAGGACCCTGGTTAGGCGTTGTAGGGGGATTCGAGGGACCCTTAAGGGAACACATAGGGAAAGATGGTAGGTCTGTAGGGATTTCGGGGGGTTCAGGGCCCATACTAGTGGCCGTTGGTTTCAACCTGGGAGTTCAGGGTTTAGGGTCTAGGGAGGGGTTAGGGCCGTTTAGGGTTTAGGGTTCAGGGGTTTCGGGTTCAGGGTTTCGGGTTTAGGGAGGGTTTAGGGTTTGGGTTTAGGGTTTTGGGGTTTCAGGTCTGGGGTTTCGGGTTTAGGGAGGGTTTAGGGTTTAGTGTATGGTGATAGTATAATGTTTGACCGTGAAGGCTTTCCACTCGAGTTGTATTGGCTTTGGAAAGGCGGGCTGGCGTGGGTTTGAATGTAGACCTCAAGGGAAGAGGCTGGCTTAAAGGTGGTCCTTGATTTTGGGATTCCTATCGATACGACCTGTTCCATCAATCCACGAAGCGCGGTGCGAGGAAGAGGGCATCGGAACCACGGTGTTTTTATCCGAGGGACAAGCAGATTTTGTGTCAAGCACTCCTGTTCGCCAAGACGTGTCGTGTTTGCCGACATGATTGGGCACCTCATGCTGCGGCTGCGCGTGTCGCAAATTGGAGGGTGAGTGTGCTACCACCATATGCACGACAGCATCGCTTGAATTCAACAGGAATCAGCCTGATGACGTTCCGGATTCGACGGTGCCCTTCGACAGTGGTTTCGCTTCAAACCCGACAGTGGGGGCCTGCTCAAGGACTACCCTAAACCCTAAACCCTAAACCGTGGTGTCAATACTTTCCCGAAGGCAGCAACCACTTGAAAGACCAGGTCTCGCTGGGACACTCGCAAATCCACCGTGCAAAAGAAGAAACATCATCACACCAAAAAACCCTAAACCCTAAACCCTAAACCTAAAAGCACAAAAAACAACATAAAAGAAAACAAGTTAGTTTAGACTTGGGCGAAGTGTACGGTGAGATTTAGGGCCTTGGGGCCGCCAATCCCACGGCCCTAACACCTCAGATGGAAAATCCCCCCCCCCCAAAGGGTTTAAAGTTTAGGGTATTTAGGGTTTTGGATTTTAGGGTTTTTCGGGTTTTTGGGGTTTTGGGGGTTTTGGGGGTTTTTAGGTTTTTCAGGGTTTTAGGGTTTTAGGGTTTAGGGTTTAGGGTTTCATGATCACCCCGCTTGGCAGCATTCCGCTGACTTTGCAAACCGGAGGTTCAGACTCCAACCTTGAAAGGCTAAGAGCAAGGTTTGAAGATGCCGGGCTCGTCGCCCTAAGCCCTGAAGCTTAAAACCGAAGCCCTAAACCCGGCAAGTCGCCGGGCACCCCAACTTCAAAAAAGCACCCTAAACCCTAAACACTAAACTTTGAACCCCAAACCCGATTATGCCAAAAGGTTCCTTGCTACAGCGGAAAGAACACGAAGCGGCTATAAGGTTTAGGGTTTAGGGTTTAGGGCTTTAGGGTTTAGGGCTTTAGGGTTCAGGGTCTTCGGGTTTCGGGTTTTGGGAGTCTTAGCCGCACTCCTTGACTTGCAATCCTTCATGTCGCTTCCCATGAGCCTTCAAACTCACTCTGCTAAGTCTTTCGGGCTCCAAAACCCTAAGCCCTAAGCCCTAAACCCATAACCCTAGACCAAAAACCCTAAACCCTGAACCCTAAACCCCGAACCCTAAACCCTAACCCTGAACCCTAAACCCTAAGCCCTAAACTCTGAACCCCAAACCCTAAACCCTGAGCCCTAAATCCTGAACTCTAAACCCTGAAACCTGAAGCCGAGCTCCAAAACCCTGGCCTCAACCCCCAAGAGGCCATGACGAAGCTCTGGCTGTAGCCGAATAAAGCGTAAATAGAAATCCTGAGTGTTTAGGGTTTAGGGTTTATTATGGTTTCTTTCTAGCTTCTGCAAAAAGGCGGTTTCTTTGGCTACAGGTAAACCTTGAACCACGTCTACACCCTCAAAGTGTACAGCTTTAAGCCCAAAGCGCGAAAACCCCAAACTGCCTTAACCTCCAAGCCCCCACAAAACCCCGAAGCCGAACACCAACGCCCAGCGCGACACCGGAAGCCCTCAAATCTTGGCTCTCATAAGGGATTTAATGACACATGGCTAGTTCTCTAAACTCGGGTCCCTTTTAGGGTCCCTTGCATAAGGGTGCCGTACTATTTTGGGGACCTTCTTACGGGCCCGAATTTAGAGAACTACCCATGTACGGGGCCGGAACAACTACTAGCACTACTCATTGGGATTCCTATATTCCAACATACGCCAACACCTCATTCTGATCATAAAGGCTCCTCATAAACTCTTAAACCCTAAACCTCAAAGCCTTAACCCCTATCGACCCTAAACCCTAAACCCGAAACCCTAAACCCGAAAACCCGAAAACCCTAAAACCCTAGACCCTAAACCCTAAACCCTAAAACCCTAAGCCCTAAATGCTGATTCTAAAGGCTCCCTGCGCCCGAGACAGCCGAAGGTCCCTTACCTCGAGACACCCTATAGCCCCTAAACCCTAAACCGTAATTCCCTAAACCCTAAA
>CAJNJA010043842.1:0-17764 GCA_905231915.1 Symbiodinium necroappetens | reverse complement strand
TAGGGTTTAGGGTTTAGTGGGACTCCGGGAACAGCTGTATCAGTGCATAGGAATCATAGCAAGGCTGTATGGTCAAGCCGTCTGCTCACATCAGCCAGACGGCAACTCTAAAAGAACTCTTATGTAGAATCTCTGTGGAATGCCTAACTTGTATAGAAACCTTGCAAAAATTGCTGTGTAACCGTTGCAAAACCTTTAAACACTCTTCTAAAGCCTTGACACGCTCTTATAAAGTCCCACAAGCACCCTCATAAAGACTCCGCAGGCAGTCTTGCTGGAGAAGCTGAGGGATTTCATCGTCGAAGCCGACCCTGCGGCTCGTGTGCACAAGTAGGCCGCCAGGGCGGCAAGGTTCAGGTGCAAAGAGCTTCAGGGTTTAGGGTCTTACGGGTTCAGGGTTTGGGCTTCAGGGTTTGGGTTTCAGAGTCTGCGTTCAGGGTTTAGGGTTCAGGGTGTTGTCCACTGAGTCAGCAGGACCCCGGTGCATGTTGGAAGTTTCTCACTGTGCTTTCCTTCTGGAGCTTTGAAGCCCTCAGGAAGCTTGTGTCACGAGAGTGCTTGCGCAAACTCCACGTGCAAGTGTCTGCAGCCGTGATTTTGTTCAGGAGTCTTGTGGAACGAGCGCCTATGCACAACATCTGTCGGAATCAAGCATGTCTGCCGCGCCGTGTACAGCAAATTTCAGTCTTCCTAACAGCCTTTACCAGGCTCTGTTAGATACGACAGAACATGAGGACGAGCCCAATACAGGGAGGCATCCAGGATTTGGATCATTCAGGCGGTGGGAGTCGTCTCGACGAGCTGCTTGCAGCCCGCCTGAATAATTGAGTCGGCAAGCTGAACTCACCGCAAATCTCAACAAAACAAGCAAAGAAAGCAGTCGCACTTGTCAGAGATTGTCGGCTGTTTCAACCGCGCCGCCAACCCTAGACCCTCAGCCCTGAACCCTAAACCCCTCACCCGCATCCCTAATCCCGAGAAGGATATCCTCCTTGGCTACGACCTCCTGAACGGCCATCTTGCATCGGCGATCTCCCGCGCTGGGGTGTTGAAGATTCGGGCAGCAGGCAGCAGGGTCCTAGCTAGGGCTTACACGGTTTAGGGTGTTATTGTTCAGGGTTTCGGCTTTGGAGTTTTGGGTTGGGTTGGTGGGCTCGCAGCAACGTGTTACACTGCCTTACACGTTGTACATTGACCCGCAAAGCTTAAACCGCCGCTCCCACAACGTCTGGGGAGGAACTTCCACTGCAAGGTTCGACCCCAAAGTCTAGGACATCTTCAGGTGGGTAGCTACCGTTGTAGGAGCCTTAATGGAAGCCTTACACAAGCCCTATATACCCGAAACTCCCCACCTGTAGTTTCCTTGAACTAAAGCTAAAATCTGAAACCATGAACCCTCAACGCGGAGCCAAGTCAACTAAACCCAGAATCTGGGAAGCCCTGCATCCCGAAACCCTGAAACAATAACCCCGGCCTGCGGTTTAGGGTTTAGGGTTGAGGCCTCTGAATCCTAATCCACAAACCTTGAAGCCCTTCCCTGAACTTTGTAAAAGTTTTGTAAAACCTTATTAAACTTTGATAGAGCCCTTAGACAACCTTCAAAAGCCAACTGCCTCAATGACAGGTTCGCAGGCAGTTCCAAAGACCTTGCAAACACCCGGAAATCTTGGTCTTCTAGAAATCCTGATCGAGCCCGAAAATTGCAAAAAAAACTCTTGTAGAACTCTCACAAAGGCCTTTAAACAGCCCTTATGGAACCCTTGAGAACACTTACAGGACCCTGATAGAAGTCTGATGAAACCCTAGAGAACCCTTGTAAACCCCAAAGCTTTAAACCCTAAGCGCTCACCCCCACACCCTAAATCTTTAAATCCCAACATCTTGAACCCTAAACCCTAAACCTTATGCCCTACACCCTAAGGCCCTAAGACTTAAGCCCTAGACCGAAAGTCTCAGCGACAGGTTCCCAAGCCATCGGCTACTGCTTGGGGAGACTCCGTGGAGTCTTCTCGCGGCTGCGGAACTCGACGTTTGAAACGCCACAAATGGGAGCCTGGGCCTGCAATACTAAGGTTTAGGGTTTAGGGTTTAAGGTTTAGGGTTAGGAGAAAAATGATGATGAGAGTCACAGTAATCATGGTATGACCAATTTTGACAAGTGCAACAACAAACGAGAGTTAGCAAGACTGAGGATAAGGGTCCTGAAAATCATGATAGTGATATGAATGGCCCATGATACTTGTGTCTAGGTGGTGACAATCCGTGGTATAGCTCGTAGTTTCAGCACTACAAGCACCACCAGTGAATGGAGGAGGCCAGGAGGATAGTGGAGATGACTACGTTTTCCGATGAGCAATGTGACAATGATGCTGATGATGATCCTGATGGTGATCGGAAGACACTATGATGATGGCTGTGTGGTTTATTATCGTGAGATTTTGACATGATGATAGTCGCCGGACGAATATCACGATTATGATGATTATGACGACGACGGTGACCATGAGGATAGGTACGCCATTTTCTGCATACATGCACGCAGCAAATATGTACATCTGTGAATGTGTATATATATATAATACACAAATCTACTTGTTTGTTGCTGGCTTGGTTTTTATTGCTATTAGCTAGTTCTTGGATGATGTTGGTCATGCAAGTGATGACAGCAACAATACGATGAATATATTGGCTTAGAGGTGGTGGTGTCGATGATGGTGAGGATGTCAATAACATTGGTAGTCGTGGTGGTGTTTACTGTGATGGTGCTGGTATTGATAGTACTGAGTGTCAAAGTCACCAGCGTCCTCATTCAGCCATGCAGTGCATCACCTTCGACCGGGTTCGCATGGAGGGTGTCATAAGACCAAGACGAGTATGTCGACTGAAATCGAACTACCGCTGAAGATGTACGTGGAGGACAAGATGACTACTTGCATCTGTGATGGTGTGCGTTTGCTTTGCTTCGGTTGCATCTTCTCGCGATCCTTGTCTGTGCTATTGGGTTGTTTCCCCGTTCTTCTGTTATTTCATCTATGAACACTAGTCACTAGACTAGAAGCACCACTAGCGCTAGTCTTTCAAACATTTCTGTAGCTGCTTCTTGGCTTTTGAAGTTCTGCAGTTGTGTGCCAAGTTATTTTGTCTTCTTCGTTCCACCGCTATCATTGTCTGGGGTGTCGGTCCGATTGGACGGAGTTGCTGACGATGACTGTTACTTTTAGAGGCGTGCCTCTATCACCAGGCACACTGCCACCTTATCATTGGTATCATCGCCTCTGTTGAGCTATTGCCACTACACTGTTTTGCTTAAGTGGCATTGCCATCGTTGTCGTCTTTGAACTGGACACATCAATATGCCCGTTACTTCTAAGAGTAAATAATCGCATGTTTTGTGGCCGTTGCCACCATTCCCTAAACCCTAAACCCTAAACCCTACTGCCGTTCACGTCTGAAGTGTTTCAGTCGCCATCTGAAAGGAGCCTTGCCAGCATACTGTAGGGGCCTTCATAATTAGAAGCGATTTTTGGGGCTCCTTATTATAACTATAGTATAATATACCTCCAATCCCTTTTCTAATTATGAAGGCCCCTAATATTACTCGTCCTTACCACTGATGCGATCAATGTGTCGGTGCACGAGTGTCGTAGCCAATGACAGCCAGTACCACGAGGATTATGATGGCATTCATGCCGGCCTCGCTTGTAACAGAAGGAGTTGCGGCTCCACACAGCAATGTTGACAGTGGAAGCTTCCAGGCTGCTTCAAGCCGCAACGCGAGGATTCTTGGCAGTAGCCGAGAAGACCTGTGACACGCATTTTTGAAGAACCGCAAGAGTAGATATCCGAAGGCTCACGGCTTTGGATCTCGATGTTTTGCCTTAAAGTTGCAACGACCTCCGAATAAGTCGCCGCCCGGGCGAGAAAGTGTTATGGGAAATCTTCAACCCAAAGCTTCGTCCCTAAAGCGTTTGTCTAGACCTCCTTAGACCCTAAACTCTAAACCCTAAGTTCTAAACCCTTAACCCTAGACCCTAAACCCTAAGCCTCAAACCCCAAACCACATGGTCCAGGAAAGCACGAGACGAAGGAGATCAACGTCGACGGACGCCTTCTCTTCGATGTCCTGACGCCCCTCGGGTCTGCAATCTCGAGCGCCTAAGAGGGTTTAGGGTTTATGGTTTAGGGTTTAGGGTTTAGGGTTTAGGAAGCTTAGGGTATAGGAGTTTAGATTACCAATGTTATATAGCCTTTTCTGCATTTTTTTTTGGCACGCGTTGTCTCACCGAGGTAGCTCGAACAATTCGCCACAGAAGAGAGAGATGTACGAATGTACTATAAAGGAGCCCAAAACACTGTTCTAATTATTAATGCCCCTACATTTTACATTCTACCACAGCTCGGTTTTTTGGAGTTTCATATCGACGTCCTAAACTGTAGGATCCTTCATGAAAGTGCATAGATAAGATACCCCAATACCGGTTTAGGGTTTAGGGTTGAGGGTATTACTTGATTCCGTCTGTTGAAGGAGCAGTCGAATCGGGCTTTCCATGCGAAGCCTTCACCTCTGAACTGAAGGCCGTAAGAAATGGGGCCCTTTAAAGGAACCCATATAGATCCCCCTAAGGGTTCTGCTAAGTCCCCCGACCCTCCAAATAGTGGGTTTCCAGGTTTAGGGCTTAGGGTTCTATAGGTCGAAATACTGTAATTCCTCGCAGGTCAGTCTAGAAAGAGCCCATAAAATTGTGTCCAAAACCTCGTTCTACCCATCAAGACCCCAATATTCCAGAAAGTTTCAGCAAGTCTGGGGGGACCTTCGATGGACCCGAAGAGTCCTAAGAAGGGTTTAGGGTTCTGGGTTTAGGGTTCTTGGTTTAAGGTTTCGGGTTCAGGGTTTAGGGTATAGGGTTTAGGATTTAGGGGTTTAGGGTTTCGGGTTCAGGGTTTAGTGTTTAGAGTTTGGGGTTCAGGGTTTAAGGTTTGGGTTGGATACTGCCCTCCACTCAGTAACAGTTGAGTTTTATTTATATTATGGATCTATAAGGGCCTTAATAGTAGCCCTATCATAGACTGTTACTGTACGGGGGCAGTACCCCATGTAGGGCTTAGAGTTCAGAGTTTAGGGTTCCGGGGTGAGGTCGTAAGATTCCGCGACCACCATGCGCTTGTAGGACATGCGATCGTGGCTCAGAAGTTAGAATAGGGGTTTTGGATAAAGCATTACAGGTTCTGTCTAGCAGTGCAATGAGTAATGCCCAACCCCAGATCCAAAAGCAATACTCTAACACCTAGCCGCAAAGGTCTACATCCTGAGCCCTAAACCCTAGTCCCAAACCCGAAACCCTAAACCCTAAACCCCCAAACCCCTAAACCCCTAAGCCCCTAAACCCCTAAACCCCCAAATCCTAAACCCTAAACCCTATACCCTAAACCCTAAACCTAAAGTCTCAACCCTTAATCCCTAAAGCCCCTTATGCCCAAGAGGCTCCTTCTACCAGAAGCCTTCTAAGACCTAGACCCTTCTTGGAGGGTCATGGGTAGCTATAAGGAGGGTTTAGGGTTTGGGGTTCAGGGTTCAGGGTTTAGGGTTTAGGGTATAGGGTTTAGGGTTTAGGGCTTGGGGTTCAGGGTTTAGGTTAGGGTTTAGGATTTAGGGTCCTACGTCTGCTCATGCGGGTTATATTTATGGTTTCCTTGCCCAGTAAACCCTCAGTCTCTATATAGATCTTGTTCCTTTAAAAATCCTGTAAGCCTTAGTCTTCGAATCCAAACGCCCTTTGGATTCCTCATACGGTTTAGGGTTTAGGGTTTAGGTAAACCCTGACACCTGAGCATACTTGGATTTTGTTCAGATCTTGGGCAAGGAAGGGCCTCAGCCCTACACATGCGCAGTTGAAAAGAGGTCTGAAGAATTCGTAGAGCATTCTAATCGAAATAGTGGTATGAAATCCCTACACTCCTTAAACCCCAAACCCTAAACCCTAAACCCTACACCCTCATACCAGGATGCAGTCTAAGGCTCTCCAAAAATACGCAAAAAGGCTCGCACACTCACGAGTTGAACTCTGACCCCGAGTCAGTTCAGCATCTTGGGTCGACGGCATCAGGGTTTAGGGTTTGGGCTTTAGGGTTTCAGGTTTAGGGTTTCAGCTTTAGGGTTTAGGGGCGACTGCATCAGGATTCTCGAGCGCGAGCACAAGCTCAGTGCCAAGACCCAGTTACGAGGGCTTTCTGAAGTTCGGGGATGTGCTTCTATAGATTGCATGAGGGG
The DNA here is from genome assembly GCA_905231915.1 of Symbiodinium necroappetens. NCBI lineage: Eukaryota > Dinophyceae > Suessiales > Symbiodiniaceae > Symbiodinium > Symbiodinium necroappetens. Next base: position 11,496 of record CAJNJA010043842.1, on the reverse strand, counting down.
CGTAGACAGGACGTTTCGATGGGGTTTGGACTTAAGAAAACTGCTAAACCCCAAACCCTAAACCGGATTGTTGGGGATTCTGAGCTTAGGGCTTCAAGTGCAGGGTGTCGGGGTCTCCTGTGTGGTTTAGGGTTGAAATGTAGGGTTGAGGGTTTAAGTATGATCTTGTGGCTCTTTGGAGTGGATGCTGCCTAGAGGGGCCTCTCAGAGGATCCTAGGTGTTTCCAAACTCTCACCACTAGCTACCGCTGCTATCGTTTCCCCGTCTTAGTCCTACTTCAGCAGCAGCAGCTGCTACCAGTGCTACTACCACCAATACAACAACAACTACTACTACTTCTTCTTCTGCAACTAGTGGTAGTACTAGTGCTAGTGCTAGTATTAGTGCTAGTGCTCGTACTCATGCTCGTAGTCGCAATAGTAGTAGTGTTAATGGCTTTGCGGTCCGGAGTTGAGGGTCAAGTCGGGATGCTTATCTTTCTGAAGTTTTCAGAAAACGCAGTGTTATTACCGGGACTCGGGGACAACGAGGAATTCAATGACTTAAGTTGAACATAGGTCATGCGCTCCACATTTTATCTGAATGTTGAAAGACCGCAACATCGACCAAACTCTAAACCCTAAACCCTAACCCCTAAACCCAAAACCTCTACAGTAGGTTTTGGCATCCCGGTTGTAAGCGCAATAGGCAGGAACCTCCGACTGTCAAGGCGCAGACGCGCCCGAAAGCCCAAACTCAATGGCTTAGACCCCAAACTAATCTAGTCTGGGGTTTAGAGCCCTAGACTAGAGATTGAACCCTAAACCCCTAAACCCTAAACCCCAAACCCTAAACCCTAAACCACTAGACCCTGAACCTTGAACCTTGAACTCCTAACCCCGAAACCGTAAAACCAGATTTTGAGACCACGTCAGGGTCATGTCAGGGCTTCGTGGCAGCTGTGGTTCAAGAGACCTAGCTTGGTGGAATCCTCGTCCTTTGCGGGCCTGCGAGAGGCGAAAGGCCATGACATGCAATGACCATAAATCCAGGGTCCTGAAAGTTCACCATCAAGGTTTACGGGTTTAGGGGTTGAGGGGTTTAGGGTTTACGGTTCAGGGGGTTAGGCTTTAGGGTTTCTGTGGAAGAGGTCATCCGTGGAGGTTTTGCTACCTTTCGGGTTTGGTGCCTGGGAAGTGGTACTACGCCAACAGCATGTTGCCTCTGCGGCAATGACCCTGGACCCTAGACCCTAAGCCCCAATTTCTAAACCCTAGACCCTGAACCCTGGACCCTGAACCCTTAGCCGCAAACCCCAAGCCCCAAAGCCTGCGCCCCAAGCCCGGTTTAGGTTCAGGTTTAGGGTCTACGATTGGGTTTAGGGTTTGATTTAGGGACCGCCGAACCTTGCCGAACCACCCCACATTGCAGAAGCCGTCTTGCGAATTAACATGTTGCGGTTATGCCTTAAATCCTACTAGACCCGAGGTCCAGAACTTTATATAGGGTTTAGGGTTTAGGGTTTAGGGTGCCTGAAATCCTCCACCCTAAAAGCCCAGCTGCTCCAACACCATTTTTGAACGGATTGGATCCCTGCCGGTTGAGGCTTTGCAGTTAAACTGCGAGATTCAAAGGTTCAGGGTAGGTTTTGCATGTTTAGGGGTTCGGCGACTTAGGGTTTAGGGGCTTAGGGCGTTAGGGGTTTACGGGTTTAGGGATTTGGGGCTTTGGGGTTTATGAATTGGGCGTTTCTGATTGTAGGGTTTTGTGTTCGGGTTTTGAGGTTTGGGTGGTGGGTTTTCGGGTTTAGAGGCTTAGATCTTTAGGGTTTAAGTTGTATAAGGGTTTAAATAGGACATTTTCAGGTGGTTAGTTACCGTTATAGGCCCCACCTGTAGTTCCCTTTAATGTAAAATAGAGTTAGGGCCTTCGGGGTTTCGTTTAAGCTTGTAGGGTTGAGGGCTTGTCAAGACGAGACCGCCGCTAATCAGTATTGAGGCTCATGGACCGAGGCTACAGTAAACCCTAAACCCTAAACCCTAAGCCCCAAACCCTAAACCCTAAACCCCAAACCCCAAACCGCTACATGAGTACTCCCCGAGTTCTGCACATTTAACTGCCCTCAAAGAGTTCCAACTCGAGATCATGCAGCATCCCAACAAGTTCAGTGGCCGAATGGGTAGTTCTCTAAATTAGGGTCCCTTTTTGGGGTCCCTTTTATAGGGGTGCCGTACTATATTGGGGACCTGAAACTGGACCCTAATGTAGAGAACTACCTGATACCTCTGCAGCATTAAATCCATCGGCCAAGCGCAGAACGCCCACAGGCTTGGGAGACAGATGAAACCGGCGACACCATCGATATCGACAGACCTTCCATTTAGCCGCCGCACAAGCCAAGAGTACCCCGGCGCATCATCATCGCAGCTGCAAGCGCCCAACCCTGCCCGACAGTCTAATCGCCAGGACTGCAATTGAAAATAAGCCCTGGTGCAGACCGTGTTCAAGCGGATCTGTTTGCCCTGTTCAGTTTAGTCCGCATATTCTTGAGAGTGCCGCGAAGATATTATCGGACAGGCTTTTGAAGGAAGCCGGATAAGATACCCTGAATCCCAAGCCCTAAGCCCTCCCTCAAACAGAGACCCTACCAGCCAATCAATGCCCAGATGTGTACGCACCCTAAACCCTAAACCCGAAACCCTAAACCCTAAACCCCTAAACCCTAAGCCGTGCACATGAGGTCCACAGGTAGCATCTCTACCGCTCCCTGCCTTATCGACAGCTCAGACGAGTTGAGACAGTGGTGGTGCCTGGTCCCATATTTCCATGAAATAGGCTTTATTATACCTTGCTGGTGAGCGTATATAGGGCTCTTGAGGAACATTGGTGAGTTTGTTTATGTTTTGGATTTTCTTTCTGGGGTTAGCCAACTATTAGAAGACCTTGCAGGGCCTCGCGACCGAGGCCTAAAATGAAAAGACGACCTGGTAGTCGGGGGGTCGTTTTTGGGTTTAGGGTTTAGGGTTATAATACAAGTTTCGGCACTATATCGCAAATGTCTCATCCTCTTCATTATCGCTACAGGTCTCGCGATGCTCGTTGGTTCTTGTGAGGCCATGGCCCAAACTCCTCGCAGTTATGTCTGCTAACGATAACATGAATGCCAACAGCGGCGATAGCCGAGGATGAGGACGTAGCGGTAGCACAGTTTTGCTCCCTTTACCCTACCAAACCCCGGAACCGAGCCCTAAACGCAAAAGTAGCCGCAGTTATAACACTCGTCCGTCAAGACAGAGGAGTAGCAGCAGCTAGTGGGACAGCCTATATAAGTTACACTGCTACATCTTCAATCTAAGCTTTAGCGTTGTGTTTGGGGGTTTAGGCTTCGAGGTTTGGGCCAAAAAAAGTTTAGGGAAGCTCGACGAAGGAAGCACGAGAGTGTGGTTCGATCTCCGCCGCGATCGGGCACCGGAACTCCGTCGCAGACGCCGTTGCGCAAATACCCATCGGCGAAGCTTGCCTCGACTCAGCTAGTTGCTGAAAAGCAGTAGTAGTAGCAGTAAAAGGAGTAGTGGTAGTAGTAGTTGTTGTAGTAGTTGTTGTAGTAGTCGTTGTCGTAGTAGTAGTTGTGGTAATAGTAGTAGTAGTAGTAAGTAGTCGCAGTCGTCGTCGTCGTTGTAGTAGTCGTCGTCGTAGTAGGAGTTTTTCTAGTCGTCGTCGTAGCAGCAGCAGTAGCTTATAGTAGCGTACTAGTATTAGCATCTAGAGTTAGTATTGGTAATAATAGTATTGGCAATGGTATTAGTATTTGTATACGTATTTGTGTTGGTTTTTGTATTCGTACTAGTGTAAGCAATAGTAGGCGTATTAGTATGAGAATTGGTATTGGTATTATTGTTAGTACTAGCAATAGTATTAGTACACGTATTAGTACAGTATTAGTATTAGTAATGGTAATGTTCGTAGCAGTAGTAGTAGTAGTAGTAGTAGTAGTGGTAGTAGTAGTAGTAGTAGTAGTAGCAGTAATTGTAATAGTTGTAGCAATAGTAATAATGATAATCGTAAACGTAATAGTCGTAGACGCATGTTTAGTATTTGTAGCATTAGTAGTCGTGATAGGAATAGCAACAATTGTAATAGTAGTAGTAGGAACAGTGGTAGTCATAGTGATAGTGATAGTGATGGCGAAGGCAGCAGCAACAGCAACAGCAACAGCAATAGCAATGGCAAGAGCAGGAGCAAGAGAAATAGCAATAGTAAGAGCAACAGCAGGAGCAATAGTAATAGCAATAGCACTAGCACTAGCACTAGCAACAGCAGCAAAACAGCCATAGCAACGGTAGTAGCAATAGCAATAGCAATAGCATGCAAGAGCAATAGCAAGAGCAGGAGCAATAGCAATAGCAATAGCAATAGCAATAGCAATAGCAATGGCAAGAGCAATGCCGATAGCAACAGCATGCAACAGCATGCAATAGCAGGCAATAGGACACCGCCGCTATAGCAGTAGGAGTGGAAATGGCATTAGCACTGGCAATAGCAACAGCAGTAGCATTTGCAATAGCAATAGCATGCAACAGTAATAGCAGTAGCAGGAGCAATAGCAGCAGTATTAGCAATAGCAATGACAGTAGCAATGCCAATAGCAATAGCATGCAATAGTGTGCAACAGCAATTGCAATAGCAATTGCAGTGGCAACTGCAGTTGCAATAGCAATGGCACTAGCACTAGCGCTAGCACTAGCACTAAGCACGAGCACTAGCACTATTACAGTCACAGCACTAGTGATAGTGATAGCGCTAGTGGTAGTGATGGTGTTCGTAACAGCAACAGTAACAGTAAAAGTGACAGTGACAGTAGGAGCAAGTAACGCAGCAAGTAGTAGGAGCAAGAGTAATCGACTAACGAGAATGATCTAGTTCTAGGAGTACCACGTGAAGAGAAAGAATAGGCTAGCAGCTGACTGACTAGGGCAAGTATGCCGCATATAGCAAAGAATAGCTGGTACATCCAGTCAGAAGGGATGACTTTGAAGCAGTACGGTACACAGCATGCCAGAAGCAGGAACAGGAGACCTCGAGTAGAGCTAGCGAGTATGTGATCAATCGCAAGTACGAGCGCAACGCAGTGAACACAGTGGGCAAAAGGTAGCCAGCCGTCAGCAGCGACTAGATGTGATGTCACACTGCTAGGTTGGAGGCAGTAGCTGCAGGCAGCAGGTAGATTGCATGGATCTTCACGAATGTCCTCAACTGATACACTTCGCGCAGTCAGGCTCTTACCCTTCAACCTAAACCCTGGAAACCCTAAACCCTAAACCCTGAAACCGCAAAAATATGCTGCCAAGTGTCTGAGAGCCAGCTTCATTCATGTGCCAGTGCGAGGGACAGAGAACGAGGGACATAGAAACACCCTAAAGCCTATACCCATAGGCCCCTAAGTGGTTCCTTTTTCAGATTACCTTATACGATTCTAAATATAAACCATAAAAAGGAACTACTTCTGGGCCTATGGGTAAATCCGGCCGTCGCTCCTTTTGACCCCCGTCCCGAGGTTTTTGCAAGGTTGAGGGATGGTAAAACTTGTTCTGTCGCAGCCCACTGCAACCCCTAAACCCTAAACCCCTAAACCCCTAAACCCTAAACCCAAACCGCCTAAATCCTATACCCTTAACCCTGAACCCAAACCCCCTAAACCCCCTAAACCCCTAAACCCTAAATGCAAGCGATGGGGCCGAAGTTTCGATAGGCAGAATTGCAAGAAAGCAAGGCACGCTGCGATTTAGGGTTTAGGGCCTAAGCGCTAGCCTATGAATCGCAAACCCGAAAAGCTGATAATTTGGGAAATCCCGTAGACACTGCTTCCAAGACCGGATGCCAGCTTGGGAACGCGAGACATCCGCCTTTCGGAGCAGCCGCTGCTCTCGGAGTTGATGCAGGGTTTTAGGGTTTAGGGCTTTAGGGGTTTAGGGTTTAGGGCTTTAGGGTTTAGGGTGTTGGGTTTTGGGTTTAGGGCTTTAGGGGTTTAGGGTTTAGGGCTTTAGGGCTTTAGGGTTTTGGGTTTAAGGCTTTAGGGTTTAGGGTTTAGGGTTTAGAGTTTAGGGCTTTAGGGTTTAGGGTTTAGGGCTTTAGGGTTTAGGGGCATTTTCAGGTGGGTAGTTGGCAGAGAGCCCAATACCCCTAAGGCTCTAAGGACGCATGTTTGAAGGCTTCCGGGCCCAAAGAGAAAACTATATAAGGCTTTTGGGCTATTTTGAAAACGCCCTCAGAACAGAAAAGCAAGCCAAGCATACATTCTAAGCCATAAACCCTAAGTCTAGGACACTTTCAGGTGGGTAGTTTCCGTTATAGGAGCCTAATTAAGCAATATGCCTTAAATCATAATATTCGGGCCCCTATAATTTAAGGTCTATTCCTCAATTAAGGGCTTTTGGGTTCTCTGGGTGAGAGGATTCAGGCTTGAGGGTCTTCCCTGGTTAGGGCTCAGGGTTCAGGGTGTCGAGGTGAGCTCGAACCCTGAACCCTAAAGCCCTACAGCCCTAAAAGCCCTAAAACCCCAAACCCGAAACCCTAAACCCTAAAACCCTAAACCCTAAACCCTAAAGCCCTAAAGCCCTAAACCCTAAAACCCTAAAACTAGGGCCTGAAGCGGATTTTTTCAAAATAAAGTTCAGGCTTCAGTATTCAAGCTTTAGGTTTGGAGAGCCCTTCAACAGCCCACCAAGCGGCCCGGAATGCCCTGTCTACCCTAATCCGCAGTACTTAGGGTTTAGGGTTCAGGGTTTGGGGTTCAGGGTTCAGGGTTTAGGGTTCAGGGTTAAGGGTTCAGGGTTCAGGGTTTAGGGTTTAGGGTGTAGGGTCTGCGCACCTGAGGTTCTCGAAAGATGCGGGGCACAGGCGAGGCATGACGAAAGCCTCGCAAAGATCCGCATGCAGCGACAGCACTGGCAGGCGGGGTTGGGATTCGGGCCGACCTAGTTAGATCCTAATCCTTATAAACCCTAAAGCCTAAAAAGCAATTTCTGCAGAGTCCTAAACCGAGGACCCTAATCCTAAACCTTAAACCCTAAACCCTAATCCTAAATCCTAAACGCTAAACCATCCCCTAACCCAGGACAGGAGGTCAGCTTTGGTTCGAGCTCTCGGATAGTACCCGCGGTCCTCTTTCGGACGTCGGGAGTATGTCACAGCAGCGTAACCACAACCAAGGTTCAGGGCTTAAGGATCAGGGTTTCGTGTTTAGGGATTAGGGTTTCGGGTTTCGGGTTTCGGGTTTCGGTTTCTAAACTTAGGGTTTAGGGATTAGGGTTTCGGGTGTAGGATTTAGGTTCTAGGGTTTAGGGGATCGGGGCTGGGGTTTAGGGTTTAGGGTTTAGGGTTTGGGGTTTAGGGGTGCTGCAGCCTAGATGCCTAGATGGCTGGGCAAAGCTTTGGACACTACAGCTAGAAACAGTAGGTTGTGTAAACCTTACACCCGAAACCCTAGAAAGTTGTTTAGGGTTTAGGGCTTAAGGGTGTTGATTGGAACGGCCTGTTCAAGAACGGCCTCAACCCGAAACCTCTTACCTCGGGTTCAGGGTTTAGTCTGCAGGTAGATGAGGGCACGGGCTTGGCAACGTAGAGGCTTAGAGTTTAGGGTTCAGGGTTTGGTTTGCAGGTATAAGGATGAGGGCACGGGCTTCGCAACCCTCCTGCTTGCGCATGAGTCATCGTTTCCAACACTCACGGATGGCTTTGCCAGTCCAAGCAAAGTCACTGAGGCGTTTGTGGGTAGGTGATGTGGCGGTGAGTGTATACAGTCCTGCTTAGGAAAATTGGACATTTTGGGTCTTAACTACTGCTGATGATATAAATCCTGCCATACCTTAAGGACCCTAAACTATGGGAATTCTGGTATCTTCCTGACTATGGGCAATGCAGGATTTATATCATCAACCATAGCACCCTTATAGAACCCGAAACCCTAAACCCTAATAAGGAACCTTATAGAACCCTTATAGAACCCTAAACCCCAATAAGGAACCTGATAGTACCCTTATAGAACCGTATTTTGGGGTTTATGAAAGGAAGGCCCTGCTTCGTCTCGGCACCAGGCTCGGGTCGCAGAGCATTCTAGGGCTGCTAAACCCGGGCTTAGGGTTTTGGGCTTGGGGCTTAGGGTTTAGGCCTTTTGGGAGGGTTTAGGGTTTAGAGGGCTCAGGGTTTAGGGTTTAGGGGTTTAGGGTTTAGGGCTTAGCGTTTAGGGTTTAGGGTCCCTGAACCCAAGACCTGAAAGGTCAGCGGCACTCAGATTTTTGGCCACTCCTCCTTGCATGTCCCGAAGCATCGACCTATCGAACTTTTCATGAGAAGGAGCAGCCGCCAACCCTGTACTGGGTTCTTGTTAGGGGATCATTTAGAAAAGGTTTTAAGTTACTGTAATAAAGAACCGTATCATTATTTACTATAGATCCCGGTTATGGTAACTTAAACAGAACCCCTTAACAAGAACCCAGTAGACCCTACAAAAGCCTGAGAAGCATCCGAGGTCGGAGATCAGCTTCAGGGCGGAAGAGACGTCCGAGGAGGAATGGAGCTGGTGGCCTCTGGGACGTGTTTCCGGTCAGGCTTCGGCGACTTCGGGGGTAAAGGTTTATAGGGTTTAGGGTTTTAGGGTTTAGGGTTTTTAGGGTTTTTAGGGTTTTAGGGTTTTAGGGTTTAGGGGTTTAGGGGTTTAGGGTTTAGGGTTTAGGGTGGACTAGGGTATAAGTGATGAGAGTATTACGGTGTTCGGGTTTGCATTTTTGGGGGGTCTAGGGCTAAGTGTTTACGGTGTATGGAATCTGGGCCCAAACTCCGGGAACGAGCTTCTTGGGTCAATCATACACCATCCGAATGCCAGATTCAGCGTTGAACAGCGCCATTCAAATTGAGCGCTATAAGATTTACGGTCCAGGGCTTCAGGACTTCAGGCATCAGGGTTTAGGGTTTAGGGTTTAGGGCTTGTGCGTGTGTTGCGGAACGATTCGAGCCAGGCGTGAGGTCCCGACACGAAGGCATAAGTCTTGCCAGGGTTTGAACTCGGGTGGAGCAAGTCCCCTGTGGGATCTGCAACGAGGCTTCTCCAGTTGCCGGTAGCCTTTCCTAGCAGCCTAAGCTCCTCACAAACAGCCGATGTTCATCAAACGGACGTGGCTGAGGCATCACAAGTTAGGGCTTCGGGTCTGTTGAAACAGGACCGTGGGCTCCGGGGCACATCACACGCCCTGAACCCTAAACCGTAAACCCTGAACCCTAAACCCTAAACCCTAAACGCTAAACCCTAAACCCTAAACCCTGAACCCTAAACCCTGAACCCTAGGCTTTAAGCCCCCTCAGCTCCTGATCTCCAGCATCCCATGAACTTAAGCTTGTAATACAGTGTAGTCCAGTCCAGTATAGTCTAGTCTAAATCCAGTATAGTATAGCCTAGCCCATAGTCTAGTATAGAATAGTATTATCAACTAGTATAAGATAATAGATTACATGCCCTAAACCCTAAACCCTAAACCCTAATCCCCTCTGTTTTTTTATTCACTGCACTGAGACGAGGTTGAGCGATGACCTCTCTCAGATTACCGGTGGCACTACAAGGCAGCTCAGTGTTGTTAGGGTTTAGGGTTCAGGGTTTAGGGTTTAGGGTTCAAGGTTTAGAGTTTGGGGTTCAGGGTTCACGGTTCAGGGTTTTGGGGTCTAGGGTTTAGGGTTCAGGGTTTAAACCTGGCCTCGTTATGAGTGTTGGAGCTCGGGGTTTAGGATTTAGGGATCGATGTTGGAGTGCGAGGGACATATGGTCAATGCTTGGGCATGTGCCTTAACGTATGCATCCAAGGAGCCACTTCATAAAGAGATGAGAAGGATTGCCGGTGGCGATGTGCTAACTAATGCAGAGGTAGTACTACTTATAGAAAGAATGGCTGCTGACATGTTTCCCTGATTAACGCAATAAGTTCAAGAGGTGAATCCCGAATGCATGTCGTGACCCCAACCAGTACGAGTATTATTTTGACAATCGTACGGAGTCATAGTCCTGGTGCTACTTCTATCGATATCAGCATGTTTAACAGGCAACCCTAAACCATAAACCCGAAAAGCCCTAAACCCACGGTTGGCTGAACTCGTCGTGGAGTGACAAGCCGTGTGGTAGATCTCGCGGCGGTAGGAACGCAGAACCCTGATGAGTTACCCATGTTATTCCGATTCCGTAGGGTTCCCCACGGTTGATGATATAAACCCTGCATTACCCATTACAAGGAATAAACCATAATTCCCATACTTTAGGGTCCTTAAGGTAATGCAGGATTTATATCATCAACAGTATTATACTTGTAATACAGTAAACACTAAAACCCTATTCCAACTATGAAGGTCCTTATAGCATGCAAGCCCGAAAGACAGACGGAGAGCAAGAGCCAGATACCAAGTAAGAGCATGACCAAGGGTTTAGGGTTTAGGGTTTAGACGCGAGAAAAAGTGAGAGCAAGACCACTTACTAAAATGCCAGCCCCAAGAGGGAAGATGAGGTGACAATGTCGGACAAGGGCGAAGAACAAGACTACTTATGCGAACAGCGACATGTAGAGCAATATCAAACACTAGAGATAGTTTGCTGCCCTGCCGGCTGTATAAACCATACTTACATAGTTACTATAGTTCTTGCTTTCTTCAGAAATTGCAACTTGAGTAAAGAAGCTGTGCTTCCGATTAGGACATGGACATAGCGTGATCTCTGATGAGAAGGAGCGCAATACAGACGCGAACATGACCAAGAAGATTGCGCCGGAAATCAACCCTAAACCCTAAATCCAACGCCTACCTACGGATCAACTGATAATAATAACAACAATAATAATAACAACAATAATAAAATAACAATAACTGCCCCAAATCCAAACCTTCTAGGCCGTAGTCTCGAACTCCAATGCCGCCAAAGTCGTTTGACGTCTGGCACCCCAAACGCTAAACCACCCTAAACCCTAAACCCGAAATCCCTAAACCCTAAACCCGAAGCCATAAACCCCGAACAGGCACTCGGTGAGCAAGGCTCTGCAGGAGAACCAAAAGCGCGGTAGCATGGACTCGATTCTCGGGCTCGGAAATGTAGGGTTTGACTTAGGCTTTAGGGTTTAGGGTTTAGGGCTTTGGGTTGAGGGCTTTGGGTTTGAAGTTTGGGGATTTACACGCGCGCGCCCTCCAAACCCACCGTTTTCAAGAGTATACAAGGAAGTCATGTTTGGACACCCCAAAAAAGCTGGGCTTTTCAGCTTCTCGTAGGGCTAGGGGTTACGGTCTGGGGAAGAGGGTGGAGTCACTAATCTAGGTACTAGGGTTTTCTAACGCACTATTTCAGCAAATAAGCTTTTGTTTTAGACTTGAGACCCTCCGAGATTAGATTTGGAGAGTTCTCTAAATTAGGGTCACTTTTTTAGGGTCCCCAAATCGTTCGTACGGCACCCTCATACAAAGGACCTTAAAAGGTACCTTACTTTAGAGAACTA
>CAJNJA010043831.1:779-26605 GCA_905231915.1 Symbiodinium necroappetens | reverse complement strand
CCCTTATAGAACCCTATATAGATCCCTTAAAGGAGCCCTTAAAAGAACCCTTAAGGCCCCAGAAGCCGACTCTTGGATCCTAAACCGTAGATCCCTTAAAGGGAAGTCAAAAACCCTACACCCCAAACTCTAAATCCCAAACCCTAGACCCTAAACCCTAAACGCTATAAATCCTAGACTTTATAAACGCTGGACCCTAGACCCTAAACCCTTAAAGGGAAGTCAAAACGCAGAGGCGATGCAAGAGGCGTCGAAGCGAACTCCCCAAGCGATGTGCTCCGCCCGGAGCCCAGCCCGAGGATTGTTTGAAGTTGTTGTTTTTTGTTGGCGATTTAGGGTTTAGGCTTCAGGGTTTAGTGTCTAGAGTCTAGAATTTAGGGTTTAGGGCTTTGGGGTCTTTGAGGGTTCTTTTAAGGGCGCCTTTAGGGAGCTATCGGGTTCTACAAGGGTCGCAGGGTTTTACGGGTTTAGGGTTTGGTGGCTTCATGGGGTTTTCCTGTGGTTTCATGTCGGTTTCTTGTTGGCGGCTCTTTCGGGGGTTTCTGCGGTGTAGGGTTTTGGCTTGGGATCTCTAGGGTTACTAATTTGTATGTAGTTGTGAGCCAGGATGGCCGAACAGGACATCTCAGACCCTCCAATATATCCCTTAACTATAAGGAGTACACCTTAAGTTATCGTAGGATCCCAATATGATTTACGGTATACTCCCCCAAACCCTAAACCCCTCAACCCTTAAAGGGATATAGGAAGGTCGAGGATGAAAGGCACGAAGCCGTGTGCACCGCAGCCCCTGCAGCGAGGTCGCCGGGCTGGATCGCGCAAAGGCCGCCGGTTTAGGTCCTTGGATTTTCAGGGTGTACGGTTGATGGTATAAATCCTGCATTCCCCATATTAAATAAATATAATATACCATCATTCCCATAGTTTAGGGTCCTTAAGGTCATGCAGGATGTATATCCTCAACCCTAAACCCTAAACCCCCTATAAACCCTATAAACCCTATAAACCCTATAAACCCTATAAACCCTAAACCCTAAACCCTAAGGTAATGCAGGATTTATATCATGAACAGTAGGGTTCAGGGCTTAGGGTTTAGGGTCTTAGGTCTCCCGGAGGGCCCTCTTTCTTTTTTTTTTTTGTGGTCTTAGGCTCCTTGCTTGACACTAACCAAATACCAACTAGGACCCAGAGTAGGCCCTTATTCCCTTTGTTAGGGTTCCGGTTCCCTTATAAAGTCCTTTTGTTCCCAAAAAGGGCACCCTTTTTTCTTCCTAGGTTCCTCTTGGGTCTATAGCCAAAGAGGGGAGCCCTTGGGATAGCTCCTTCAACTCTAAGCCGAGAACTCTTGGATCTACTCCTTCTACCCTTAAACCCCACAAATCCGAAACCTTAAGCCCCAAAACACCCCTAAGCCCCCAACCCCTAAACCCCAAAGCTTAAACCCCTAATCCCCAACCCCTAGACCCTAAGCCCTTCAACCCCCAAACTCCTAAACCCTAAACTCCTAAACCCCTAAAGCCCTAAAGCTCCCCCTAATTAATTTACCCTTAAACCCTAAACCCTAACCCTTACGCCCCTGGCCCTAAAACCTAAACCCTTAAAACCCCTAAGCCCTTAATCGCAAAACCTTAAACCTCGATCCCCAACAAAACAAAACCCCTAAAGCATGGGCTCCAAAGTAGTTCCTTTTTAGGGTTACCTTATAGCATCATGAGTATGAACCACAAAAAGGAACTACCATGGAGCCTATGGGTACAGTGCAACCCTAAACCCTGAATCCCTAAACCCTAAACCCCTAAACCCTAAACCCCTAACTCCTAAACTCTAAACCCCTAAACCGCTAAAGCCCTACAGTGCAGGTCGATCAGCTCTGCCAGGAGGCGAAGGCTGCAGATACCACGCCGGGTGCGGAGTGCCGCGCGCGGGGCTCGGGGAGCTTTAGGGAGGTAAAGCTTACAGAGGGTTTTTAGGTTTTTAGGGCTTAGGGTTCAGGCAGAAAGAGTTTAGGGTTTATGGTTTAGGTTTTTAGGGTTCAGGGAGATGGAGTTTAGGGTTCAGGATTGAGGGAGGCAGCGTTTTTGGAATGTTTGAGGCTTCGGGTTTTGATCCCCAAGCCAAGCCTTCAGATTCAATCAAAACCCTGTGCGGTCTGGCGTTTAAAGGGAATAGACTTTAGGACTCAGAGGGTTCAGGGTTCAGGCTTCAGGGGTTTAGGGATGAGAGTTCAGGATTCATAGGGTTTAGGGTTTAGGGATGAGAGTTTAGGATTCATAGGGTTTAGGGTTCAGGGGTTTAGGGCTTAGGGATGAGAGTTCAGGATTCATAGGGGTTAGGGTTTAGGGATAAGAGTTTAGGATTCATAGGGCTTTTAATTAGGGTTTAGGGATGAGAGTTTAGGATTCATAGGGTTTAGGGTTTAGGGTTTAGGATTCATAGGGTTTAGGGTTTAGGGGTTTAGGGTTTAGGGATGAGAGTTTAGGATTCATAGGGTTTGGGGGGTTTAGGGTCCATAGGGTTTAGGGTTTGGGGATTCGAGTTTAGGATTTCGGGTCCTTGAAGCTCCGAAGCCTAGTCGGATACATGTTCAGTGTTCGGAGTAAAGCCTGCCATCGCCCAAAGACGACCAAAAACAGGAAAGGCTTAAAGGCTGCTCTACGACTCTAGAAGGGAGACCTCATGAAGGAAGTGCAGAGCTCATGCATCCATCCCAGCCACGCACTAAACCCTAAACCTTAAACCCTACACCCTAAACTCTAATCCCCTAAACTCCTAAACTCCTACACCCCCTAAACCCCTAAACCCTAAATCGAAAGGTGGCCAACTTCCTCTTCCCGTCGGGCTTCACCTGCGCGCGGAGCTCAGGAACCTCAGAGCCTCCCTGGAAACCTCAGCCCGACGACCCTTAGCCAGAGAGCCCAGTACCCCTTAATGAAGGAATTATAGGGTTCCTTAATTAGTTTAGGGTTTAGGGTTTTAGGGTTTAGGGTTTATTGGGCCCAATACCCCTGAATTAAGGAATTATAGGGCTCCTTAAAGGGATCTATAAGGGTCTCTATAAGGGTTTTATAAGGGAATCAAGGAGATATACCTTAAATTATCGGGGCCTTAATATTATGATTCAAGGTATATTCCTTAATTAAGGGGTATTGGGCTCTCTGGGTAGGTGGCACTTTGGGAAAGCTGTAGCATGTCCCTTATGGCTCCTATAGCGGTACCTCTTCATAAATGCTTTGAATCGGCCCCAAAACTACAGCCCGGTGTTGCCAACACTGTGATTTTTTGAAGCTCCTTGGCACCCGAAATCCCCGTTCACCCTTCTAAACCCTAAACCGTTGGCCCTAAACCTGAAACCCTGAACCCTAAACCCGAATCCCAGACCCCAAGCCCTAAACCCTGTACCTTAAACACCAGCTGTTACAGAATCTACGTTAGCCCTTCGGCCCTAAGTGTGGCAGCTTAAGGAGGGCCTACCCATAGGCTCCTAAGTAGTTCCTTTTTATGATTCATATTGAGAATCCTATAAGGTAATCCCGAAAAGGAACTACTAAGGAGCCTATGGGTATGGTGCGGAAACCACGCTGTAAGGACCTGGAAGCACAAGCGCCCTACGTACGGTTTAGGGTTTGTAGCGTGGAGTTTCAGGAAATGAAGGTGTCTTGATGTCAGATTCTACATCGTAGGATCGTCGTGTCATGCCGAAAAGCACTGGTACCCCTAACCCCTAAGCCACTACCACTGGACGGCCCCGGGGACCCCAGCATGTAGAAGAGCCCTTCCATTTGGAGACTTGGGCTCGCATACAAGGCGTTAGGGTTTAGGGTTGAGGGTTCAGGGTGTTTAGTAGGGTGTTTTGGGGTTTTGGTATTTTGGGTTTTGGGGCTATAGGGCATAGAGCTGAGGGTTCTTGAGTTGCAAGGTTTTAGGTTGAGTTTAGAGTTCGGTGTTGCGGGTTTTCAGGTTCAGGAACCTTTCTTTAAGAGGATGACAGCAGGTCATCCAGTCCATATACCCCATATGGGGACTTCCCAATTATCCCTCGAGCCAGTCGACCCTTAATTTAGATTAAAGCCGCACAAAGATCTCTTGTTCTAGGTGGCACTTTGGGAAGCTTTCTTCTTCCCTTTACGGTTCTTATGGAGGTACCTATATTCACAAATACTGTTAAGGGCCCCCGAAACTGCAATCCAGCATTTAGGGTTTATAGATCCTTCAGAATTCCTTGCAAATCCATTCTACACCCGTAGAAAGCCAAAGCCAAATGGCCCATGAAGTAGTCACCGCGTTGCCATAATACCGTTCAAGAAATACACTCCGCACTCAGCAACGTTCCTAAGCAGCCCCATCTGCACTCATCACACTCCTATAGCTGTAGTGTTCTTAGCAATTGTGTTCTGTTTACTAAACTAAACTCCAAGGGATTGCTAGGAAATTTGTTTTTTTTGGTATGGTTGCAAGGGCTCTCAATAAAGTATGACTGTACTTCACAAGAGTCCGGCACCCAGAATGTCCAACCCTAAACCCAAAAGCATTACCTTACTTCAGATGAGGCCGACACCCGACATGGCGAGTTAGCCCTAAATCATAAACCCTATAGTATGCCCTACTTCTCATGAGGCCGGCACCCAAAATGCCCAGCCCCAAACCCAAAGCCCACTCATACGGTTGATGATATATATCCTGCATTGCCCAAAATAAGGAATATACCCTAATTCCCATAGGTCCTTACGGTCATGCAGGATTTATATCATCAACAGTATTACCTACTTCACATCAAACCCTAAACCCTAAACTCCTAAACTAAACCCTAAACCCTACTTCACATGAGGCCGGGACCAAAAATGCCATCGACGACCTCTGCAAGCGTGCGACAGCCGCCCGAGCTTTGCAGGCGGATGTTTTTGGGGTTTTGGGTTCAGGGTTTAGGGGTTTGGGTTTAGGGTTTAGGGGTTCAGGGTTTGGGGGTTTAGGATTTAGGGTGTTTGGGGTTCAGGGGTTTAGGGTGCAGGGTTTAGGGTTTAAGGTTTAGGATATACAGTAGGAGTTTAGCTCTATTTATCAAGGTATAGTACGGGGGCCTTATTGCTGTAGTAACTACTGTAGTACTACCTTGTGCAAGTATGGCATAATATGACATGGTGTCTTATGGTATGGTGTGGTATATGATGTACTATAGTATAGTCCTATAATTTCAGTCGGGCAGACAACCCTAAATTGTAGCTTGTGAAGCCCTCGGAGGAGCCGAACCTCGCAGAACCCGTATGATGCCCTTTCAGGAACCCTTCTAGAACCCCCAGCAGGAACCCTGCAAAGAGGAACCCTAAGCCTAAGCCCGAAACCCAAAACCCCAAACCCTTAACCCAAAACCCTAAACCCGAAACCCTAAACCCAAAACCCTAAACCCAAAACCTGAAACCCGATCCTCTCTTGGAAAGCTGGTGCGGAGGCTCGCCCGATCAAGACCAGTGGAGCGTTCCACACACCGTTGATGTCTCCTGCACAGGACGAGGGTTCGATGCTCCTTCTGGGTTTAGGGTTTAGGGTTCAGGGTTTAGGGGTTTAGGGTTTAGTATAGGGGAAGAAGGTTCAGGGTTTAGGGGTTTAGGGCTTAGGGGTTTAGGGTTTGGGGGTCAGGGTTTAGGGGATTGGGGGGGGTTTTGAGGCGGTGGCGGAGTTTCAAGGCTTAGAGGGTTGAGGCTCTGGGGGTCAAGGTTAAAGTTTAGGGGTATAGGGGCCCGGCAGAAGGGACCCTACTTTCAACACCAGAGCTTAGTTCCCGTGATAGGTGAGGATCTTTAAAATCAAGTGCTTAGGGGTCAGGGTTTAGGGTTCAGGAGCTTTTGGCTTTGGGTTCGGAGCTTCAAGATTGCTGGTGCCTTAGCTTGATGCAGGGTTGAGCGGTCTTGGATTTCAGGAGTTTCGGGATGACTGGGGTGCACTCTAGGGGTTTGGGAAGCGTGCAGGGTTTCAGGGGCAGGGGTCAGGGTGCGGGTTTACTGTGCTTTAGGGTTTGGGGTTTAGTTTAGGGTTTAGGGTTAGGGGTTCTTGCAGACAAAAACCTTTACACCTCTTGGCTTCTTTTGCGTTGGTACCACTCTGAGAGTCTAGCCTTGTTGATGCATATGATTGACATGTTTTTGGCAAGTAATAGCTTTGTCAGTAGTATGTTATTCAAACTGCTCTCGTGATTCTTAATCTGACACTGGGGAGCTAGAGTAAGTGTTCAATTGAAGCAGCAACGGTCCAAGGAGCAAGGAGCGACAGAGAGCAAACGCTAAACCCGAAACCCTATCCCTGAAGCCCTAAGCCCGAAACCCTAGACCCTAAACCCTACAGTTGAACCCCCCCAAGACCGCCTTAACAATATCACACAAAAACCCTAAACCCGAAACCCTAAATCCGAAACCCTGCACCCTAAACTTTCAACTTAACCCCAAACCCGAAACCCCAAACCCTACCCCTGAAGCCCTACAGTTCAAAAACCCCCCCGGAAAGGAGCAGCTCTCCAGGGCCTTGGATGCGGCAGCGCAGAAGATGGCGCCCCCGAGGCCAGTCTTTTCCACCGCCCCAACCGGGGCCTGTTTGGAGTTTTGGGTTTAGGGTTTGGGGTTTAGGTTTTAGGGTTTGGCGTTTGGGGTTTAGGGTTTAGGGGTTTAGGGTTTGGGGCCGGGGTATGGGGTTTGGGGTTTGGGGTTTAGGGTTAGGGTTTGGGGTTCAGGGTTTGGGGTTTAGGATTTGGGGGGGTTTAGGGTTTAGGGTTTAGGCGTTTAGGGTTTAGGACCACCCGAAGGATCCAAAAGGTAGAGCCCTTAAAGGGGCTTCCTAGCTAGATAGTACCTTTTGAGTGGTATTGGCGCCCAAACCAGGGAATCTATCCAAAACGTGGGCTGGAGGGTTAGGGTGTAAATAGAGGTTTAGGGTTTAGGGGTGTAGGGTTTGGGGGTTGAGGGGTTTGGGGGTTTAGGGTTTAGGGTCTAGGACCCGAGATAAAGTAGATCCCCTTATTGGGGACAGTATACCACCAACAGGTACTATATTGTTGGGAAGCCCCTTCAAGGGCTCTACTTTTTGGATCCTTCTGCCGCTCTGGGCAATGGGTCTGCAGTCTTGCGGCTTCGCTGTCATGACAAGAGCAAAAACAATGGTACACAGTAGTCATAATCGTCATAATAGTTAGTCATAATAATAGTCAGATTAATTCGTAATAACAGTTTGTCATAATCGTCATGACAGTTCGTCATAATAGTCATAATCGTCGTAATAAACATGAAACCATGATAGAGAAACTATGTAGCCATTTCGCAGAGTACTTGTCTAGGTGGCACTTTGGGAAACGAAGAAATCCCTTATGGTTACCGTAGAGGACCTATACATAAACACTCTGAAGGGCCCCAAAAACAGCGGAGCTCTTACCTAAACCCTACAACCTCAAACTTTGCTATTTCGGGTGTAGTCAGATCCCATCCCCAAAGTATATCGTAGGCAACACCCGTAGCCCCTGCACCCCAAAACCCAGAACCATTCTGCATGGAACGCTCTTCGGCTGGAACGCTCGGTTGAAGATCCCAGGTTCAGGGGTTAGGGCTCGGGGTTGAGGCGTTGGTGTTAAGTTCCATAAACCCTAAACCCTAAACCCCCTAAACCTCTAAACCCTAAATCCTGAACCCTCAACCCCCAACCCTAAACCCTCAACCATAAACCCTAAACTTCAAACTCCAACCCTCTTGGTCGTAGCTCTGAAGGTTTTGTCCCCACGAAAACCTGAAGACCCCTAAGTTTAGGGTTTTTAGGGTTTTTCGGGTTTAGTGTTTTTAGGGTGTTTAGGGTTTTAGGGTTTTTCAGGTTTAGGGTGTAGGGAACCCTAATAGATTCACTAGGCCCGAAACCCAGAACCTTGAGCCCTAACAAGTCACGCTTTGTCGGCAGGTGTAGCCTGTACTTCAACGTCAGTGGCAAGCGAGCGTGGATCCCGATAATCAGGTTTCGGTGGCACGGATTTTCGGTGAAGTTGCAGGCCCTGATTTCACGGGTTGCTGGGCTTCAGGTTTACCCATAGGCTCCATAGTAGTTCCTTTTTCGGCATAACTTATAGGATTCTAAACGGATTACTTAGGAGCCTATGGGGGTAGGCATAGTATTGCCGGTTGTGTAGAGTCTGGTAAACTAACCCTGAACCCTCAGCCCTAATCTCCACCACCAGGGGCCTTACAACTTCCCAAAGTATCGTGCTTCAGCCCCGACGCCTTGCAAGACAAACATGGAGAGTCACGGGACTTAGTATGTATAACCTCTCATCGGGCTTGGGGTTTAGAAATAGTTCCAACTGGACTTAGCCACTTCTTTATCACTTCAAGGCTACACATTGGAGGGCCGGCCTAGATCCTGTCCTAAACCCTAAGCCCCAAGCCCCTAAACCCCAAACCCTAAACCCTAAGCCCTAAACCCCCTTTGGGCATCCAAGTGCTTAGGTGAAGGAGGGCTCCGATCCAGCTTCCTTCCTGGAGCTGATGAAGCGAAGAGCTCAAAGGGCAGAGAGGGGGCGCTGGCACTGTTGATGATATAAATCCTGCATTACCTTAGGGTTTAGGGTTTAGGGTTGAGGATATACATCCTGCATTACCTTCAGGACACTACACAATGGGAATTATGGTATATTCCTTATTATGGACAATGCAGGATTCATATCATCAACCGTGGTGAGGGGCTTTACGGTTTGGGGCTTAGGGTTTGGGGATTCAGGGCACGGGTTTGGGGTTTAGAGTTTGGGGTATACGGCGTGGGTTTGGGGTGAGGGTCTGGGGGTTTCGGGTTTCTTCAAAGGGCTCAAGTTTGGAAGCTTCCGGGGGTCATCGAGTAGGTTTTTGTTGCAGCAAGTTCGGGGTCTTGTAGGGTTTGAATTGACGCTTTCGGGTTTAGGGTTTAGGGTCTAGGGCCGTGTAAGGTTTGATTCCACGGTTTGGGCTTTTGGTGTTTGTATGGCTTTTTCGGGGCTTGCAGGGTGCAGTTCAGGTTCATGCTGATTCTTGGGCTTGCTGGGCAGCCGAGACGCCTAAAGATAAGCAAACGGTTTAGGGTTGAGGGATTAGGGTCCCTTATCGTCGCCATGAAGCTGCAGTAGAACATACCTCAGACCCTCTGTCTTCGTCTTGCCCTTAGCATCGAAATAGCCCGAAAGCCTTATATAAAAGGGTCTTTGGGCCCAAAAGCCTTAAAACATGAGTCCTTTGAGGGTAAGGGTTAAGGGCTCTAGATTCCCTAAACCCTAAACCCTAAACGTGAAACCCTAAACCTTAAACTCTCAGCTCGCAACCTGAAGCCCTAAACCCTAAACCCCTCTCCCTAAACCTTAAACCCTCAACCCGAAAGGAGTGTCTCGGGTCTTGCGTCGTGTGGAGCAAAACCATTCCGCGACATCCAGGATGCAGCTCACCAACGAGGTCCTGTGGGAGCCCACCATCAAGGTGGGGACCCCATCCGTTTCGTCATCTCTACCGCACTTGTCGTGAATCCTCATCTTCAGCATCTTCCTCCTCCTCCTCCACCTCATCATCATACCCATCCACATCATGACCACCATCATCAACAACATCGCTATCATTATTATAGGTCCCGCATTCATATTAATGTTCTCTTCATCTGCATCTTCGTCACCATCAGCATCACCGTCTTGGTCATCGTCACCCGGAGACTCCTCCTCCTACTCCCCAAGATGATCATGACGAACATGATAGTGATCCGGACCATCGATCTTCATCATCACCATCATCAGCAGCAGCAACTGCTGCAGTTTGTCGTAGTTGTCGTCGGTGTCGTGGGTGTCGTCCTCGTCGTCGTGGATGGTTCTGGTTGTAGTGGCAGTGACATGTCCAGGCAGCCCCAGATCATCCACAGGAGCCCACCACGGTTTAGGGTGTCAGGGTTTAGGGTTTTAGGGTTTAGGGATTAGGGAGTGACACCTTCTACTAAACCGACCCAGGCCAGAATACCTCACACCTCCAACGCCCTATAGCTCCTAGCTAGAACCCCGATAGAACCCCTATAGAATATCTTCTCAAAGAAACCCTTCTCAGGCACCCTACACCCATTTTGTATCCCATAACAAGAACCCTTTGAGGAACCCTAGACCTTCGCCCTTGAACGTAACCCTAAGCCACATGCCATACCCTGGACCCTATGCCCTACACCCTTAGACCCCAAACTTTAGACCCTAAACCCTAAACCATCACGAGCCTCAAACCCTAAAGCCCTGAAGCCCTAAAACCCTAAAGCCCTAAAGCCCTAATCCCTAAAGCCCTAAAACCCTACAACCCGCTCAAGGCTATGATTATGGATGGCGTGAAGGACTTCTTCGAGCCCGGGGCCTTGCAAATGTCGGCCGTTTCGGTTTTGGAAGGCTTTTGGGTTTCGGGTGTCGGGCTTCGGCTAGGGTTCCGTGATTTGGTCACGTGGTTGAGTGTTTCGAGCTTACTCTAGATCGCAGCACTTGTGATATCAACGCAATACTTTGCCTCTGCTTCTGCCACTGATTCTAATGCTGCACTCCTGGTACCCTCCAAACCCCCGAAGCCGTAAGCCCAAACCACAGCCCGAAGACCCCCTAAAGCCCAAGACCCTAAGCTAAGAAAGCCCTAAACCCTAAACCCCAAACCCTAAACCCTCAACTAAACCCAAAACCCTAAACCCTATATAAACCCTATTTTAAAACCCAAAGCCCTAAATCCCAAGACCCCGAACCCCAAACCCTAAGCCCCAAACCCTAAACCCTAAAATCCTCAACTGAACCCACAACCCTAAAATCCCCAAGACCCTAAAACCTCAAGGCCCCTAAAACCCAAAGACCCTAAGGCCGAAAGGCTCCGAAACCTTAGGGTTTAGGGTTTAGGGTTTGCGGTTTAGGGTTTAGGGCTTGCGGTTTAGGGTTTAGGGTTTAGGGTTTGCGGTTTAGGGTTTAGGGTGTATAATAGGGTTTAGGGTTTAGGGTTTAGGGCTTTCTAGAGATTTGAGAAACTCACATGGGCAGTTCCCTAAATTAGGGTCCCTTTTTAGGGTCCCCCAATAGAGTACGGCACCCTAATTTTAGAAAACTACCCACATACAAACCCGAAACCTTGAACCCTGAACCCTAAGTACTAAGCCCTAAGCCCTCCTTGAAAGAGCCCTTTACTAGGTCCCTGAGCGGTACCCTTTTGCCTTTTTTTTTTTAAGGCCCACTTACTAAAACTGAATAGTAGGAAAAAGGGTACCATTATATACAGAGGCTACTCAGGGACCAAGTTTACTACTGAGAAACCCAGGGTGGGTCCTCTGAAGCAGCTGAAGTCGATGCTCAAGAGCTGCCTCCTCACCTTCTCGGCGTCAGGGTCGTCCTTTAAGGGTTTAGCGTTTAGGGTGTAGGGGTTTAGGGTTTAGGGTGTAGGGGTTCTGTAGGGGCACTTTAAATTTAAGTCTTCCCTTTAAGGGTTACATAGGGGGCCTAGAAGGGTTCTTCTAGGGGTTCCTTTAGGGGATTCTGTATTACTGTGAAAGGTGTTCTGCAAGGGATTCCGCAAGGGTTGCTTTATAAGGGTTTCTATCAGGGTTGCTATACGGGATTCCATAAGGGTTTCTTCATGGATTTCTATATGGGCGTCTATACTCAAAGGGAACAGCGTTCGTTGAAGGGTCGTAGAAGGTCTATGAGGATTTCTATACTACTGTTGATGATATAAATCCTGCACAACCTTAAGGACCCTAAACTATGGGAATTATGGTGTATTCCTTCTTATGGGTCATGCAGGATTTATACCATCAACCGTAGGGTTTTCGTCAGGGCTTAGAAACCGGGCTTCCGGGTGTAGGTATGGAGGGCTCTTGAGGGCTCTTCGGGTTTTAGACGGGCACTAAGGCACTATATGGCTTAGGGTAGAGGGTTTCAAGAACCATATAATAAGACCCTAAACTCTAAAACCGTAAACCCTGAACCTCTGAACCCTAAACCCCTGAACCCTAAACCCTAAAACCGTATACAAGTAAGACCCAGAAGGCCCAAAACCCAAGCTTTTAACACCGAATCCCTGGACTCCAGCTGCACTGGAGCTCGCGACCTTCAGCTCTTAACTGACCCCCCGGCAAGCCTAAACACTCACCCCGAGACCATATGAGGGTTTCCGAAAATAGGGGGGACCCTAGTATAGTACCCTAAATAGTAGGATCCTTATTATAAGGATCCCAAAATAAGGTACCCTAATTTTCGGAAAGTCCCATATGGGAAGTTCTCTAAACTAGGGCGGTTCTTAGGGTCCCTTTTTAGTAATAGGGGTGCTGTACTAGTTTTGGGGACCTAAACAGGGACCCTATTTTAAGAGAACTAACCATAGAAGAACTGATGGAAGAACCCTTTCGCGGATCCTTTGGGGGACACCCTGAAAGCAGTTCTGCATTGAAGGAACGTGATGACCGTCTCGGACTACTACAAAAATTCCTAGGTGGCACCCTGGGAAACTTGAAAGGTTCGCCTATGATTTCTATAGAGGTATCTACTCAGAAACACTTTCAAGGACCCCAACACTACGGTACAACCCAGATTCCCGATAAATTCTGGATTTGCCTTTTGCGAGGCGGTCTTGGGCATTCAAGGCCTTTGGGGGGTTTGGTGCTTAGGGTTTAGGGAGTTTAGGGCTTACGGTTTAGGGCTTAGGGCTTTGGGGAAGTGGATTCCGTTTTCCTATGCCGCAGTTCCGAATTTGCAAAAGGCTTCAGAAGTCAACGCTCCTTGGGCTTAGGGTTCATGGCTTTGGTTTCCTGGTTTTGGGCTTAGGTTTGCGGTTTTAGGGTTTAGGGTTTAGGGTAGTCATATACCCAAAATCGTAGTTTCGAGAACCGGCAATGCAGTCATGGCCAAGGAATTGATGCAGACGCCTTCAAGCGCACGGAGAATGTGAGCGTGTAGCGAGCTGGGCAGTCGCTGGATCTTTAGTTATCTGCTTATGCCTAAATCGAGGTGATAGCCTGTGATAGTCTTTCTCCGAAGCTGTTCTGCACAACAGCCAAGTGCTTCAAGAAGTAGGAACCCGGGTCTAAACAACAGCAATCTAGGAGCCGATAGCCTGGTGCCGGAAGAGCATGGGAAAACAACGCATACCGTAAAGAGGTCAAAAAGTGTGTGATTAAGGTTGCGTTGATGTCTCACGGTAGCAGTTGCCATGTCAGTAGGATCTTCACGCTAAGCGGCTGTGGTCAAAAGGGCGCTTCGGCTGCTAGCTTTTCTGAACCCTATAAACCCTACCTGTAACCGAAGGGACCTACGTACCCTTTCAAGGGTTCCTTATTACGGTTTCTATATATATAGTTCCTGAAACAAGGTAGGTTTTGTCGGTTACAGGTAAACCCTAAACCCTAAACCCTTGCTGATCATCAAGTCAGTAAGGCGCCCCGGGGTTGTTCTCAATTGAATTGGGGTTTCCCGAACGGTGGAGTTTGTACCGTGTGCGCCAAATGGGTTCCGGAGATTTCTCGCGGCTTTTTTAGAGGATCCGAAACCCCAAACCCTAAACCCCTGAACCGTAACCCTGAACCCCCAAAACCCTCAACCCCAAACCCGAAAGCCCCAACCCCTAAACCCCTAAACCCTAAACCGCGAACCCTAAACCACAAACCCCTAAACCTCCAAACCCTAAACCCCGAAACACGCGAAAGCTGGCCTTGAAGTAGAGTCGGAAAGAGAGGGCCCCGTCCCTGCCGAAACCTGACAGCCGAGGGTTTGGGGCTTGGCTCTCGGAGTAGGGTTTAGGGCTTTAGGGCTTCAGCGCTTATATAAGGGCTTTGGGCTTTTAGAGAGGGTTTTAGGGTTTAGGGCTTTAGGGTTTAGGGCTTTAGGGTTAAGGGTTTAGGGCTTAAGGGTTTAGGGCTTTAGGGCTTTAGGGTTTAGGGCTTGAGGGTTTAGGGTATAGGGCTTGAGGGTTTAGGATTTTAGGGTTTAGGGAGTTGAGGGCCTAGGGTGTGCTCGACAGGTCGCACACTGATAAGCGCGCTGTAGTGTGAAGACATGCCCAACCCAAAGCCCCACCCATACACAACTCACAGCGAACCAAAACGGAGCCCAGCCAAAATCTAAGCCAACGCCATCGAACAAGTTGGTTTTCGTAGATATGGATGTTTTAAGTAGCACAGTCGAGGTTCCCCAGGGTCGCCTCAAGTCATGACGGATGGGGTGCCCCCAAACTCTGCTCAAGCACCATTTGGGGTTTAAGCCCTGAGGTACATTCTGGCCCGAAGAGCCCTGGCATTGCGATTTCGAGCTTTGGAGAGGATCCTAGTCCACTTGGAAACGTGTTCAAGCGTTGGGCTGCGTAAGGAGGGGCTCCCTGAACTGTCCGGCCCCTGTTTTCTGTTGATGTTAGAGCCGCCCACAAGAGGCCGGGACCGCGTTTTTACGCGAAACCAGAAACTGTGAAGTCGTGGAGGATTCGGGGCTCCAATGCTATCGTCGTGAAGAGTTGGGGCCCGCAATCCTTGTCCAGTTGGAGACCGCCTCAGACGTGAAGGGACGCAGCCCCGCCTCGTAAGAAGGCAAAGGTTTTACGGTTATAAAATATACATTACTGTCAAGCTCGGCGATGACAGCTTGGTGATCTCTCAGGAGTGTGTTTGCAGGCTGTGCAGCTCCAGCAGAGCCTGCTTGGTCTTCGCTGAGCGCTCGACTGCGCCCGCCTACCCCAACAGAATTGATTTGGGGTTTAAGATAGACGTACAAAGCCTAAACCCTAAATCCAGGGCCAGGGTGTATGCTGCATCATAGAGGGATAAGCTTTGGCAAGCGTCGCAAGTCGTTTTCTTAGCCGTGCACGGAAACGACAGACGTAGGGTTTTTGGGTTTACGGTTTAGGGTTTAGACGTTTTGGGTTTAGGGTAGGGTACTCAGTCCTGAACCACGTTGCGCATTGAGATACTTGCAACTTACACGCAAGTGGGAGCCACGTTGAGAACGTTGCATTGCCCTCAAGCCCCGCAAGGATGTGTGATCAGGCTCATAGCATCATAGTTGCTCACATTTCCAAGTAGAATATGTGGATTCGGTCGTTATAGATCCCTGACAAATGTCTGTAGATCCCTTATAAGTCCCAACAGATCTTTTATACATCCCTACAGATGCGTGAAAAATCCATATAGCCCCCTCATACACCCCTTTAGAGCTGCTCTAGATGTTGTACTAATCCTCAGGCACCCTGCTACACTTCAGGATTTCGGTATATCCCTAATCCCAGAACTCCAGGCATACACATCCGAGGCACGATTAGGGTTTAGGGTTTGGGGTTCATTTAGAGGGGTTCCTGCATTGGGTTCTAGATGTGGAGTTTTGCGAGCCTTAAACCCTAAACCCTACCCACCCAGAACGCTGCAGTCCAACCTCAAGCCAGCTTTGCAACAGAGCTTCCGCCAGCGAGGCGAACACATTTAGCCAACCCACCCCACACCCTCACGAAACGAAAGCCTTTCTACGCTACCCCAGAACCCCATACCCTAAACCCTAGACTAAGCCCCAAACCCTGAGGCCGTAGAGCTCTAAACCCTGAAAGCCCTAAGCCCTACTCCCTGAACCGCGACACTCCCAGCAAGTCCGAAGAAGCCCCCGAAGCCTCTAGAATGCGCAAGCCTCGGACCTGTTTCACTCAAGTCTCCCACCCTCAGCCCTGGACGCCTTGCGTTTAGACACCGTGGCATCCCCACATTTTGCCGTCATTTTTGGCAGCCTCCATGTCCCATGAGCCCCTTGAAAGGCCACGTGAGAGCGGTTGTGTGTGGGTCAGGAAGGGTCTTCGCCCTGCTTCTGCGGTAAACCCGAGATCCCTAAAACTTGGGTTTAGGGATCTCGAGTTTAAGGTTTAGGGTTTAAGGTTCAGGGTTTAGGGTTCAGGGTTTCGAGTTTAGGGTTTCGGATGTCGGGTGTATGTAAACTGTAGCACAGCCCTAAACCCTAAGCCCTAGACCTCATGGAGGGGAGCCCTAATTTAGAGAACTGCCCATGTTCTGATTGTCAAAGGCACCTATGTTTGGCGCTTGAGCTGAGAACCCTGTGAGAACCCTATAAGAACCCTATCACACCCTAAACCCTAAGCCCTAAACCTTAACCCCCTAGCCCTAAACCCTAAACCCTATAAACCTGCAGCTGAAACCCTCGACCCCAGCCCCCCAAACTCTACAGGCCAAACGGCAGGGCGTCCGGCCCGATTTGGCGTTGACAACACCCCTTCTTATCATTATTATTGTTATTAGTGTTATTATAATATTTAAAATTTGTTACTATTATCATTATTATTATTATATTGTTATTATGATTATTATTAATATTATTACTATTATTATTATTAGTAGTTTTAGTAGTAGTAGTAGTAGTAGTAGTACTAGTACTAGGTATTAGTATTCATTTTTATGAGTAGTGTTAATCAGTATTGTTGTTACTGTTATTGTTATTCTCACTATTGTTATTCTCATTATTGTTGTTAACATTACCCCATAGACCCGAAAGGAGCCGCCTTGGTAGAACCGGCTTGGGTTTAGGATTTTGGCTGTAGGGTTTGGAGTTCAGGGTTTAGGAAATTAGGAAAGGGGCCCTTTGTAGAACCTTATAAAGGAAGCCCCTATAGAACCCTAGAGCCTTAATTGAAGGAAGCCCTATAGAACCCTAAACGAAGCTTATAGGAAGCCCCTACAGCCTAAATCCTGTAAACCCCTAGAAGCTTTGTTTCAGGCGCATAAGCCGAACACACTTCAAACCCTAAACCCTCAACCAGCCCCATAAGCCCGATAAGCCCTATAAACCCCGAACCCTGAACCCTCAGCGAATCCCTGAAGCCCTCAAGAGGATTTCTGAAACCCTTAAACCCCGAACTGTAAACCCCAACCTTAAACCCTAAACCTTCACACCCCGAACCCTCAAGCCCAACCTAAACCCTAAACCTTCACACCCTGAACCCTACACCCTAAAAACTGAACCCTAAAACCTCCAAGCGCCCGGAGCACAGAGGTGGTTTCGGGACGAGCCTCCCAGCCACTGGGCCTGCCGAGCTGGAGCTGGAGGGCTTCAGGATTTAGGGGCTTATAAGGTTTTGGGTTTAGTTTTTTTTTCTTTTTTTCGGGTTTAGAGTTTATAGGGTTGAGGGTTTGGGGTTTACAGTTTTTTTTTAAAGGGTGTTTAGGGTTTATAGGGTTTATAGGGCTTATAGGGCTTATAGGGCTTGTAGGGTTTGGGGTTTTGGGGTTTATAGGGTTCAGGGCTTTGGGTTTAGGGTTTATGGTTTAGTATAGGGCGCCTGTTGCATCTTCTTCTTCTGCACTCCACTGAGTCCACGCAACAAAAACCACGAGTGAAAGCAGGACTGGGCGAAAGAGGGCAGGCTTCTTGTCACCATAGCTAGCCTAAACCCTGAACCCGAAGCCCGAAACCCTATAAACCCTAAGCCCTAAACCCCTAAACCCCTAAACTCTAAACCCAAAACTCCTCAACCCTAAACCCTAAACCCGAACCCTAAACTTAGGTTTTAACGTTCAGCGTTTGGGGGTTAAGTTCAGGGTTAGGATTTGGAGTCTGAGAGGAGTTCCCTACGCTCTGAAGCCAAAAAGGCCAAGCTCCAGACTCTCAAAGTTCAAACCCGAGCCTAAAATCATCGGTTTAGGGGTTTCGAGTTTAGGGTTTCGGTTTTCGGGGTTTCGGGTTTAGGGTTTCGGGTTGAGGGGTTAGGGGTTTAGGGTTTAGGGTTTAGGGGTTAGGGTTTAGGGGTTTAGGGGTTAGGGTTTAGGGTTTAGGGGTTAGGGTTTAGGGTTGACTCTACGCCGAAAATGCTTATTTGAGGGTTCGATAAAGGACATAATTCGAAACCTCAAACCCCGAGCCGCGAAACCCTCAGTCTCAGAGCCGCGGATGCCAAACCTTAGGGCAGATTTATGGTCTGATTCATGAGAAATGACATGCACGTATAGTCATTATGCCATACTCGACAACTAGACTCAACTAGACCATATGATGACCATGTGCATTACAACACTGTAACATACACCGACATCCCATTCTGCTGATTCTGGCCCTTACACTCCATAAACCCTAAACCCCTAAATCCCTGAATCCCGATTTCCTAAACAACAAGCCCGTAAACCCTTAACCCCTAGACGCTGAACCCCTCAACCCCCAAACCCAAAGCCCCTTACAGTGGCAGTTCCGAGGATGTCGACCCCGATGCCATCCAGCGGCTGCAGAATGTTAGCCTGTGGTACAAGAAGGCCTCACCCTCAACCCTAAACTCTAGACCCTAAAAGCCCCAAACCCTAAAACCCCAAACCCTGAAACCCCAAACCCTGAAACCCCAAATCCCAAACCCTAAAACCCTAAACCGTAAAACCCTAAACCCTAAAACCCTAAACCCCAAGCCCTAAAACCCCAAACCTTGAGACCCCAAACCCTGAAACCCCAAAACCCAAACCCTAAAAACCCTAAAAACCCTAAACCCTAAAACCCTAAACCCTAAACCTACAAGAAGGCCTCAGTGGGGGGTTTTAGGGCTTATTGGGCTTAGGGCCGACCTGCAGGGGTTTCTTTTAAAGGGACCTATATAGGGTTCCTAGACGGGGTTTTCAAGGGGGTCTTGGGGGTTTAGGATTTTTAGGGTTTAGGGTTTAGTTTTTTTTTTCGGGTTAGGGGGCTTAGAGGTTAGGGTCTAGGAGTTGAGTGGTTTAAATGTTTAGGGCTGAAGTGTTCAGGATTGAAGGGCTTGGGGTTTAAGGTATACTTGGACCCTAAAGAACCTATCTGTTTAGGGTTCCTTATTATGATTTTGTTTATACACCCTTAAAAAGGTAGGTTATTTGGGGTTAAAGTTTAGGGCTTTAGGCCTGAAGCGAAGTGTGGGAGTGTTCGGCTTGAGGGCTTCCTTCCAGCAAGTCTCAGCGGTTCCGCATTGGCGTCAGAAGTTTGAGTTTAGGGCTTAGGGTTTAGGGTTTAGGGTTTAGGCCCAGTTCAGGGCATTATGCATATAAGACGTCGGGTGACGCGAAAACGAGCCCAACAAACTACGAGTACTGGGGGGTGCCACAAGAATTGTTGAGGTCAAGACTAAGATCAGGTGCTCGGCATAGGAAACGAGCTACTCTGCCATGCCCAGATCGAGGGGCTGATGACCTGCGGACTACTGCATCCAGGCATGGGGGCCTAAATACTACACACCGCAGTGCTCAACTTCCAAGAGCTCGGGCCGGAAGCCTGGCCCCAAGAAGAAGAAGAAGAACACCCCGGCCCAGAAGCACCAAGGCCGGGGTGAGGATGAGCGGGAGGCGTGCAGAGCGCCGCAAAGCTGAAGGAGCTGCAGACGAAGCACGACACTCAGGGACAGCTCGCGCAGTTTCAGAAGGATGCCAAGCAGGAGGATGAGATCAAGGAGCATTGTGTGTTCTGCTGTGCTGTTGTTGGTAAGTTATCTCTCCGTCTTTGCAGGACCTCAAATCAAGAATCAGGTCCAGCAACCTTCCGACACCCGGTCAGCACGATATTCCCGAACCTCGGAATGTCACAGGAGCCCCTAGGGGCGTTCAGGGGGAGGCGGGGTTGGACTTTACTTCCCTAAGTAGGCCCTAAACCCTAACCCCTAAACCCTAAACCGATGGGTCCGTATGATAATGATGCCGGATCATCTTCGCCCCTTCACTTCAGACTCGGTCGGAAGGCCGCCGGAGGATCTTACGACAAGGGGCCTGGCGTGGGGCTTACCCGTGAAACCCTAAACCCTCTTAACCTTAAACTCCAAACCCCAAGCCCTAAACCGTATAACCCTCAACTCATAAACCCTAAACCCTAACCGTAAACTCCACAACCCTAAGCCCCAAACTCACCTTATAACCCGAAGCTCTTTAACCCTAAACCCTTTAACTTTAACCCTAAACCCTAAACCTACGGTTTCAGGGTTCTGAAGTCCGAACTTGACAAGTTGTTGTTTTGCTAAACACCGGCGAGAGACCAGCAGATGGAACTCCTGAGCCCCAAACCCCAAGGCTTAACGCCGCAGCGATTCTTTAAAGGAAACTGCAGGTGGGGAGTTTAGGGTATATAGGGTTTAAGGTTTAGGGGTTCAGGGTTATAGGGTTTAGGGTTTAGGGTTTAGGGGTTTAGGGTTTAAAGGAAACTACAGGTGGGGAGTTTAGGGTATATAGGGCTTTTATAAGGCTTCTATGAGGTATATAGATCAGGCTCCTATAATGAAAATGTCCTAGACTTCTGGAAACCCCTGTACACCCTTTTGGGGTTCTACGAAAGGTTTAGGGTTTAGGGTTCTTATGGTAACCTCTGTATACCCCTTTTGGGGTTCTATGAAAGTTTTAGGGCTTGGGGTTCTTATGTTAACCCCTGTAGACCCCTTTGGGGTTCTATCAAGGCTTTAGGGCTTAGAACCCCGAAGTAGCCCCTTGTTCTACCGTACAAAACCCTAAACCCTAAAACCAAAATCCTAAACCCTAAACCCCAAAACCTAAATCCTAAACCCTGCGCCCTCGTAGATTCCACGCAGAGCCCGTTATGAAAGGAACCCTACGCTTCCTAATTCCCTTATAGAACCCTTATAGAGACCCTTATAGATCCCTTCAAGGAACCCCATAATTCCTTAATTAAGGGGTGTTGGATTCTCTGACAACCCTAAACCCTAAAACCCTAAAACCCAAAACCCTAAAACCTTAAACTCTAAACCCTAAACCCTAAAACCCTAAACTCTAAAACCCTAAAACCCTAAACCCCTAAACCCTAAAACCCTAAACCCTAAAGCCCTAAACCGTATTGGCTTCTCTGACTCTTAGAGCCTGGGAGGATGTCTAGGACATTTTCAGGTGGGTAGTTACCGTTATAGGAGCCTTATAGAAGGGCTATATACCTTATAGAAGCCCTATATTCCCTAAACTCCACACCTGTAGTTTCCTTTAAACCCTAAACCCCTAAACCCTAAACCCTAAACCCTATAACCCTGAACCCCTAAACCTTAAACCCTATGTACCCTAAACTCCCCACCTGTAGTTTCCTTTAATCTTAGAGCCCGGGAGGAAAATCATAATCATAAGGCCCCCATAATTTGCGGTATATCTCCTTAATTCCCTTATAGAACCCTTATAGAGACCCTTATAGATCCCTTTAATTCCTTAATTCAGGGGTATTGTGCCCTATAAACCCTAAACCCCAAAACCCAAAACCCAAAACCCAAAACCCTAAACCCTAAAACCCTAAAACCCTAAAACCTAAACCCTAAACCCTATGAGCCCTACTCTTAGAGCCTGGGAGGATGCTAGTATTGCCGAACAGCTTGCAGCGCTGGCCGGCAGCTAAGATGGGTAGATCATCCTAGATCCATGAAACTATGGCGTTCAGGGTTCTCCCCACCCAGCATAGGCCGTCTTCCGGCAAGTTGCTGTCGTAGTTGTCGCCTTTGTTCATGCTTTGGTCTGAGGGCTTAGGGTCTAGGGAGTTTAGGGTTTAGGATTTAGGTCTGAGGGTTTAGGGTTTTTGGTATTTGGTATCAGGATTTAGGGTTTTGGTCTGAGGGCTTAGGGTTTAGGGAGTTTAGGGAGTTTAGGGGTTTAGGGGCTTTGGGTTTTTGGAGTTTAGAGGGTTGGGGGTGTAAAGGGGGGGGGTTAGGATTTTGGGTTTGCGGGTTGAAGGTTTAGGTGGGTCCTGGGTTTTCGGTTTCGGGGAAGTTCGGCTGGGAGTCTTGGGGGCTAGGAGGGATTTTTGTGCGGTTCGATTTTACATAGAGGTTTCTATGGGTTGAATCAGGGTTTGGGTGGTATGAGTCCAACTACAGCCAAACAACACTATCTCCAACAGATTGCAGCCTGATGCAAGGTGCAACCGGAAATCAACAGGCGGCTCATTTAAGTAGACGGTTCATCCAACATTATGCTGCTCTATCTCCCGATCTTCTTTGTCTCCTCCGCTCTCTCTCTCTCTCTCTCTCTCTGCCCGGCTCCCTCCCCCCACCGATAGAGAGACGGATAGACAGGTAGATAAGTATGTGTGCGTGTGTGTGCGCGTGTGTCTCCATGTATCCGTACAGCAGACGAGGTAGATGCAGATATCAATACCCAGAGGGTCCGAGTACCCAAATAGTAAGGTTTTAGGTCCCAAAATCCATACTCTGAATGGTTTTTGGACCCTGAAACCCTACTATTTGGGTACTTGGACCCTCAGGGATACACATATCTCTATATCATATATGTATACACAAGCACAAACACAAACACGAATGCAAACACACACACACACAGAGACACAAACATGTACATGTGTGTATGTATATGTATTTGGATTTGTATATGAGTATGTGAAAACATAAATGCATGCATGTGTGTGTATGTATGTACGTATGTAAGTATGTCTTTATGTACATGTGTATTTCTTTCTGTCTGTCTGTCGGTCGGTCGGTCTGTCTGTCGGTCTGTCTGTCTCTGTTTGTCTCTGTCTGTCTCTGTCTGTGTCTGTCTGTGTCTGTCTGTTTCTGTCTGTGTCTGTCTGTGTCTGTCTGAGTCTTTCTGTGTCTGTCTGCCTCCCTGCCTGCTTGCCTGCCTGCCTGGCTGTCTGTCTGTCTGTCTGTCTGTCTGTCTGTCTGTCTGTGTCTATGTATACGTATATGTACATGTCAATGCCAATGTACATGTCTGTGTATATAATATATATATATAATATATACACATATATGTATATATTTATATTTCTATTCATATCTGTATTTGTATTTATATTTAGTTTATAGTTATATTGTATATGTAGGTGTGATTGTATGTGTAATTAGTATGCGTTCGTGTAGTATGTGTCTCTGTCTGCGTCTGTGTCTATGTCCATGCTATGCCTATGTCTCCATGGATAAAGATACGCACCGCTACTACCGACCCTAACCCCTGAAACCCTAAACCCTAAACCTACACCTTAAACCCTAAAGCCCTAAACCGTCGCTCTCTTCAAGCGCATGGGTTCCCCATGAGAGGCGGTCGAGACGGCTTCCAGCAGCCCGGGGCTCAAGGGGTGCACGGGCTTCGGGTGTGTGTGGCTTGTAGGGCTTTTAGGGTTCTTAGGGTTGTAGGGTGTTTAGGGTTTTGGGGTTTTAGGGCTTTAGGGTTGTGGGGTTTAGGGCTTTGGGGTTCTAGGGCTTTTAGGGCTTCAGGGTTTTAGGGTTCAGGCTCCAGGTTTTGGGTTTGGGTTTGGAGGGTTTATGAGTTAGCGTTTGGGTTCAGGATCCGGGTTTGGGGGTTTGAGGTTGGGGATTTACCTTCAGGGATTTTGTAGCTTTGAGGTCTTGATGAGGGAAGTTTGACATTACGAGGAATGAAAGAATCTGCCAGAGTTACCAATCTGCCAGAGTTCCCATCAAGGCAGCTTGGCACTCTTCAGGCACCGCGGGGTTTGCGTTGGGTCTTCTTGGTAAACTCTTGAACCCAAAGCACTCAACCCTAAACCCCATTCACCATTCAGGACCCAAAGCAAAGAGGTTTTGTGCCAGACCGGTGGGTTGGGCTCAAGGACGAAATCGCACTTCGGCTTTCACCTCGCATCCTCGTTCCCCGACACGGCGATCTTGTCGTATCTACATGTCGAGTTCTCTGCCATTAGCAAACAGCGCACCTCCGCTAAGCGTCACTGATAGCGCGATTGCCGCTTCCGCAAGGATGCCTGAGGCTAGATCCTCCGTGGAATCATGTTATGCCACGATGACGACAAAGCAAATCCGCCAGGTCATTGATGAAAACATCCTTCGTTTTGGGAACATCAACAACCCAGTTGATAAGGAGACCGTTGTGAAAGTCAAGTTCATCATCCAAGCGATAAACGACAATCCGAAAGAAAAACGTCACCGACGAGAAGCTGACGACGATGATTTCAGCATCTTAACCACTTCAACCAGAGTTATGGATAGGCACAAGTTCGTGAAAGAGAATGCAAAAGCACCAAAAGCTTTATGGAGAAGAAGAAGAAGTTGTTGAAGTCAGCCGTTGGCTGTGAGTTTCACCCAGCTCCTCTTGATGGTGTTGTCGACGAGAGCAAGTATTCAGTTTCTGTTGCGTGCAGTCCGCAGGACTGGTGTCCTTAAAGAGCAGAAATGCTCGCAAAGACAGAGTGACCGGAGATGCTCCTATCCATGTGAACTTGAACTAAGTTCTCGGCCGCCTCATTCACTGATCGCTACGGGTTGATCATGCTAGACAGAACGTTTCACCCCTAAACCCTAAATCCTAAACCCTAAAACCCCAAACCCTAAGCCCTAAAACCCTAAACCCTAAACCGTATCATGGTGGTTTCTTTCAGAAACTTCCGGTGCGAACTGGAACCATCTCATCGGCTGAGCTCATTGTCGATAGCAGTCGGGCCTTGCTCTTAGTAGGGCGTTATAGCCCGTATGTTGGTTTTTTATAAGGTTTAGGGTTTAGGGTTTAGGGTGCCCCTGTGTCGCTTTTTTATCGTTTAGGGCTTTGGGTTTAGGGTTTAGGAATAGCGATTTACAGCCTCTAATTGCTCTTCGGGCTTTACACTAGAAGGGTTGACCAAACCCCATTGTGTAGGCTGCTTTATTACCCCAGTCGAAGAAAAGCAACCTGAACCTCAAAACACGAACCTCGGCAGTCAAGCTGAGCTCAGAAAAGATTCAACACGCCCTAAAACCACAACCCTCATACGACCCGTTAGAACTTAAATGAAAACCTACCAAACCCCTTGTAAGGTCCTTGATAAAGCCTTCAGTGAACTTGTATTGAACCCTGCGAACCCCACATGAAACCGTGTAAGGCCTATAAATAGACCCTTTGTAAAGCCGAACCCCCTCACGCAACCTTATATAAACCCTCAATAAAGCCATGTATAGACCCCTTATTGAAGCCGAAACCGGCCTCTTCCCCAAACCCTAAGCCCAACTTGCTGAACTCTTATTTAATCCCTAAACCCTAAACCCTAAGTCCTAAAAAACCCATCCCATTTCAAAGCCCGTGTGCTTTGAGGCGTGGCGAAGCTTCACTCAGTTCTCGAGGCCTGCGACTGCGGATGCTAAAGCGAAGAGCTTCTTTGTGGCTTAGGGCTTACAGTTCAGAGTTGAGGAGGTAGGGCTGAGGGTATCCCTAAACCCCTCTCGGGGTTGAGTTCGTTTTTGGGATTTTGGGCTTAGAACAAGGAAAGGCTTGGGCGTTGCAGGTTCTGGGCCCAGGGGCTCGAGATTAGGAGTTGATGTAGGCGTGGGGGCTTAGAGCTTCGGGTTTAGACGTATATGAGGGTTTCGGGTGTAGGGTTTAGGGTGGCTTCATGATATTTCAAGACGGCTTCTCCTGAGTTCTTCGAAGGGTTCGCAGACTTTCGGGTTTAGCTTAGGGCGGGACGATGCTTCTTCTGGAATGTAGAGTGCAACACTTTCAGCTCAAACCCAGCCCTAAGCCCGCTTAAAAGGGCCGCATGGGATCGCCTTTGCCAGCCATGCGTAAAGGCTCAAGCCTGGACCCAGCAATCCCTGTGAGGTTTAGGTATTTAGGGCATTTAGGGTTTAGGGTTTATAAACATCCTAGTCGTGTTACTTGCCCTTATGCCCTTTTTGTTCTTTTAGAGTACCCCTCATGAACTCCAGACCCTATTCCAAGCACTAAGTAGTGGGATCTTGTGATAAAGGCCTAGCAATGCAGCCCCACGGAGCCTGTCGCCCTAAGCCCTGAACCCAGAACGACACCCTAGCAGCTAACAGACCCTGTCATGCAGGTGCTAGTCAAAGCCCTTGCTGCTGGGGCTGAGGAGCTTTTCTCAAGGGTGTAGTCCAAGACATTTTCAGGCCGTTGTAGGAGCTTTATAGAAGGTCTATATA
>CAJNJA010043820.1:3206-27092 GCA_905231915.1 Symbiodinium necroappetens | reverse complement strand
ACTGCTACTGCTACTGCTACTGCTACTGCTACTGCTACTTCGACTGCTACTGCTACTGCTACTGCTACTGCTACTGCTACTGCTACTGCTACTGCTACTGCTACTGCTACTTCTACTGCGACTGCGACTGCGACTGCGACTACGACTACGACTACGACTACGACTACGACTACGACTACGACTACGACTACGACTACGACTACGACGACTACTACTTCTACTCCTGCTTCTGCTGCTACTACTAACAATAATAATCTTGATGTGCACGATCCAGGTCAACCCACTGCTAATTGACAGATGGCAAACTCCCCGAGGATGCAGCAATCCCCTCGAGCACCACCATCCTCCGGGAGGATCTGCGAGCCTCTGCTGTCACGGCATGTCAACTCCATGGCTGCGCAGCGTGCTACCCGAAGTTATGCGCAGTGAGCTGTGGAAGTTGACACCAGGTCCCAGGCCGAGGCAGAGCGTGTGGATGGCGTGCCCACACTGAGGGACGAAGACCTTCGGTACCTGAGAGGAGAGAGGCTGAGGCTTCCGAAGCCCAAGCGAGTGCTCCCTCCGTCGCCGAGCCCGGTACCGTCACGGGAATCACAAGGGACTCCCCGTTGAAAAAACCCGCCGACGTGCCTTGGGAAGCGCAAGTCGGAGACAGGGCACTGCTGTGCCGTGCTGCGTTGTGCTGCGATAGCTGCAGGTGTGGTTAGACCCTGTTGCCATCTGTCGCCTCGCTTCATCCTGAGTCTGAGCTGCTAATTGCTTACCATCGGGTGAAGGTTGATCTCCATCTTTTTGGAGTACCAGCAGGTGCTAAGGAAGTAGGATGGTCCAACGGCGACATTGCCCATGCATTTTTTCTGCACGACTCACCACGGTCTCGGAATCGAAGAGAAGATGCTCTTGCTCTTCCAGAGCTTTGATGCCAGTGCGCTTTGGCATCCTGGTCCTACTCTTCCAACACGGATGCTCTTTCTTCTCGAAGACGTCTGCGAGTGCTGCATGCGCAAGGCACACCCATCAGCACTTCAGCCCTTCAGGAAAGGAAGGGTTTGTCGTGCCACCTTATCCAACCTCACTTGCCGAGCAGCTGCTTTCAAGCTGAGCTCACGCTTTGGCTGCATCAGCCATCACTGATGTCCCGGAATTTCTAGCCGTCTTGCTTCCGGGAAGCTGCAGGTCGTTGGAGTGGTACGACAAGATCTCCACCAACAGCGGCGCCACACCGGAGTTTCGAAGCTGCGACATCTCCACGGGACTGTTCCTGAGCATCAGACCAAGGTTCGATGTTGGCTGTCAACCCTCTATAGATCCCAGCCAAGCTTCTGGCACTTGTTGACCTAAGCGGGCCCGCCACTGCAGAAATAGCCGCAATTCAGACGCATATGGTCAGGTGATACGGCTTCATGGTGCAAGGGTATGCTCCATGGAACACATTGCAAGCAAGCGACAATGGCTGCGAAACTCACAGCTGCCGTGCGGCAGACGTCTGCGTCCCTCACAGGACTACAAGCCCTTCGAACATTCATGAACATGCATCATAGAACATGCAGGAATTTGACCGAACACAATGCTTTTCTCCCCAAGCCTGATGTGCCGCTTCATCACTTCGGCAATCTTCTTGGCACCTCCTGCCTTGAGGGCACCGAGCAAAGGGGTGACGAGGTGCTGTGAGGTGAGCCCAGCTGAACAGATGGAAGCAGTGCGGGGCTGTGTTTGCAGGGAAGTTCTTGCCTGCCAGAAGGATGTGCTTCGTTTGCGACGTCGAACGATGACACGGTAGATACTCCCTCTCTCCCACTGGGCATCGTTGCTTCCACACCAAAAGATGACGGAAGACAGCCCTTTAGCTTTGCAGAGCTACATCGAGCACCGGAGCTGGGCTTTGCAGCGCCACAGCGCGCAGCGCACTGCAGCCCTGGCGCTGGACCTGCCCAAAGAGCAGAACTTCTGATGAGATCACGAGAAGTTGATACACACTGGATACTGACGCGTTTGGGCGTGCTTCGGGTCCGCACCGACCACCCCCTCCCCCCTGTTGACTCTCCAGAACTCTGGGGTCCTGCGCATCCTGCTCGAAGCGCGCCATCGCTGCAAAGATGATCTGGGTGCAAGCATCAGTCTTTGGGAGCTCGGTCTCTACAGCAGGGCTCGCAGCCCAGACGGCGAGGAGCCGGGAGCAGCGTCGCAGGCGCCAGGCCGCCAGCCGGCGCTTTGGAGGCAGCGAGAAGGCCGCCGATCCTCAGAGCGCAAGGCGCACAGACCCTCGCCCTCAAAGGTACGGTTCTGCAGGCGAGGGCATCCGTCCTTGCGGAAATTAGGCCAAATCCAAAGCAAGATAAGGACCGAGCGCGGTCTGAAGAACAGGCAAGAAAACTCGGAATACGGCGAGTCCAAACACCATTTTCCGGCCCAGTCGCCGGGTTAGCCCCGCCTCCTGCACACTTGCGGAAACCGCCTGGGCCTTCCGAGTGCAGGAAGACCTTGATGCCTTCACTTCGACAGAATCACAGTCGCCGGCCTTGAGCAACTTCGCTAAGTTGGACATGCCGTATGGACCTGCACTCAGCATCGATGCTGCCAGAAAAAGATGTTGACATCCCAGTTGCTCGTGCTTCACAGGCATGTTCCGAATCCGACCCCACACAATCCCCGCACGGCGGAAAGGACGCAGACCTGCTTGTCAGCTGAAAACCTTTCCCACGAATGATCCGGACAGAGACCCAGAGGACATTCCGCAGGTGAAGGTGCTTCCAAGTGCCTGGCTTGTCTCCGACCATGCTTTCACCTTCTCCAAGGCGATGAGCGCCTGCCAGGCGCTAAAATTCTTGTACCACGTCACAGGTTGGTGGGTTCAGGACTGGTCCCTGATCCGAATCTGCTCTATGTTTTGCAAGAAAAAAAGCATCGGACCTGTACCTCCAGGTCCTCCGGGTCCTATTCCTCTTGTTTAGGCAGCTAGTGCCGCGGAAAACTGACAGCAGTTCAATGAGCACTGACTTGCTGCTGTTTTGTTGCTGCTTGCTGTTTTCCTCTTTATCCTGTGCTAAGAAGGCTGCGGCCTCCTCGGAGTCGACGACCCGCTCATAGGCCGCTGCCTGGCAGGCCCGCATTGCACGAAGTGCTGTGCGGCCATGCTCGTTCCGTTTGGCTACCGGTAATCTTTGTTCTAGCTCTAACATTGCGGTTGGACTAGGACGAGGACGACGACTGCTACCACTAGTACGAGTACTAGTACGAGTAAGCGCACGAGTACAGGTACGAGTACTAGTACTAGTACTGCTACTAGTACTGGTAGGACTACGTGTAGTAGAAGCAGGAGTAGGAGTAGGAGGAGGAGTCGGAGAACTAGTCCTAGTGCCAGTGTGAGTGCTAGTGCGAGTGCGAGCGGTAGTGCTAGTGCTGGGGCTAGTGCTGCTACTACTACTACCGCTACTGCTACTGCTACTGCTACTGCTACTGCTACTGCTACTGCTACTGCTACTGCTGCTGCTGCTGCTGCTGCTACTAACAACTAACTACTAACTACTAACTACTACTACTAACTACTAACTACTAGCTACTAGCTACTAGCTACTAACTACTAACTACTGACTACTGACTACTGACTACTAACAACAACAACTACTACTACCACCACCACCACCACCACTACCACTACCACTACGACTACGACTACGACTACTACTACTACTACTACTGCTACGACTACGCCCAAAATGGTCGGTGCGCCCAGACCCTTAGGGATTAGGGTTTCGCACCCACTCACTCCTTTTGGCGTTTAGGGTTTGGCACCCAACCACTCCTTTTAGGGTTCAGAGTTTCGCACCCACACACTCCTTCTAGGGTTCAGAGTTTCGCATTTAGGGCAAATTTAGGGTTTAGGGTTTCGCACGCGCTCACTCCTTTAGGGTTGTGGCTTTCGCACACGCGCACTCCTTTTAGGGTTCAGGGTTTCGCACCCACCCACTCCTTTTGGGGGTCAGGTTTTCGCACCCACCCATTCCTTTCAGGAATCAGGGTTTCGCACCCACCCGTTGGTTCCTCTAAGGGTTCAGGGTTTCGCAACCACCCACTCTTTTTAGGGTCCAGGGTTTCGCATTTAGCGTTTAGGGTTTCGCACACACTCACTCCTTTTAGGGTTGAGGGTTTCCCAGCCACCCACTCCTTCTGGGGTTCAGGGTTTCGCACCCACCCACCCCGAAAGGAAGACCCAAATCCCAAAAATCATCATCGTCATCATCATCATCGTGACGCTAATCCCTCAACCCTACAACCCCAAAGTCATCATCATCACCAGCATCATCATCAGAGTAGGTGCCCGGGCACAAGAACAAGCAAAAATGCAAACCAGCGTGCACGCAGAATCCTCGAGACAGTTGTCACTTTCGGGGGCGAGTTGCTCCTGTGCCAAACTGGGGCGTCGATGGCCGTCCTGCGACCATGTGCCGAATAGCACATGCCTGCCAGCTAAACGAGGCCCGGCCCGGCTCCGCACAGCAGGTGCGCGGGCAAACGGACCACTTTGCGCCTTCTCCTACTGCTACTACTACCACTACCACTACCACTACCACTACGACTACGACTACGACTACGACTACTACTACTACTACTACTACTACTATTACTATTACTGCGAGTCGAAGAACGCTAGTAGTACCAATTACAATAATAATATCAATCATACTGATAATCATGATCATCATAGTTGTCCCCCAGAACCCCAGATCGCAAGTCCAGCCCAAGGCTGCCCAAACGACTGCTCCGGCTCGGGCTACTGCTTCCAGGGTGCCTAGTCCTTCTTTGGACTACTGTTCCAGGGCCTGCAGGTTTGGGGCTTTAAGGCTGTTAAGGCTTCACTGATGCAGGGTGTCGATGTCACAGTGTCGCATGGTGGGATTGTTGTGTGATGGCCTGCGCGGTGTATGCAGCTTTCTCTGTGTTTGTGAGTGCATTTGCGTGGGGGAGGGGGGAGATGGGATTTGAGGCATTCGGAGTTTTCACATCGTCAGATCTCGGGCCAGTGGGTGGTGTTTCCATTATCATGCTGTCGGAGGTCGTGCTTGATGAGGATTGAAATCAGACCAAGTTTGAGAATTTGTGGTGTGCAGTGCAGTGCATCTTGACGTCGAGTTGTCCAGTGCCCCTGAGCTGGACACCCTAACCTCATCACTCGTAAGCCCTGCGTCCGCCCCCCTCCTCAAACCGGCAATACACGTCGAAACTCCAACGGCAAGCCTGAGACCTTCGGCAAAAGCTGTCAGAACATTCGAGCTGGCACTTTCAGAGTTGGCCTGGAGGTGTCTTGAGGTGTAGGAATGAGGGTTGTTGGGAATGCGCGCTGGGTTGTCCGTTAGGGTGTATGTTCAGGAGGTTAGGATGTAAGAGATGTTGCCAAGGCAAGTGCAAGTGCAACGAGGGCTTTGATGGCCTGGACTGCACCACAGCTCCCTGTCCAGAACTTTTAGGTTCAGAACTTCCCTGCCTGACTGCGTCCTTCTGACAGGAGCAGTTCTTGCAATGAGATCTCATCAAGTTTGCTGGAAAGCATTACATAGCACAAAATCTATGCAAGGTCTGGGTTACCACGACAGGAAGGCTATCTCTGGAATATGGATGTTCCAGTCTTTGGCTGCAGTGATTTCAGCCGATGAATGGGGATTGCAGTGATCATCAACATGAGACCCTTGCGCAAGGCTTATGCCACAATGTGAAAATCATGCAATTTCAACC
The DNA here is from genome assembly GCA_905231915.1 of Symbiodinium necroappetens. Lineage (NCBI taxonomy): Eukaryota > Dinophyceae > Suessiales > Symbiodiniaceae > Symbiodinium > Symbiodinium necroappetens. The sequence goes on along the minus strand of CAJNJA010043820.1, from coordinate 21,362 downwards.
CGGGTCAACTTCAATATAGGAGGAGGGCACGTGGGGGGAGAGGGGGTGTCCCAATCGCAGCAATGGTGTCGTCTAGAAGGGTTTGAGAATGTAGGCCGGATGCGAGATGCACCAAGAGCTCCATGTTTTGATTCTTCGGGCTTTGCTCAACAAGTTTATTGACGGTCCTGGTGATTCTTGCTCTTCTTCGCTATAAGGGAGACAATCCAAATCCGACGGGCAACAAGAAGCTTCGCGCAAACAGATGAAAAGGAAATCTGAGTCAAACCGGCACTTGAGCCATACTAGACTGAGTGCACAGTAAGTCAAGAGTGGTTGTCATTGGACTGCGGCTCTGAATATGTCGCGGGCAGACGTCCAAGGTCACCTCTGGACGCCAGTCTGTCGTCATCAAGCTGCTGCTTTCTTGAGATGGAGACCTCTTTTCCAGCTGATTACGACAATGTATACGTTGCCATACGTGCTACTATGCCTACTATGCTCTATAGGATTGTGTCACCTACTAATAGTCCTTGGTATTGCATACGAGAGAGTGGAGAAAGCATTCTCTAAGGGTTCACATGGCGTTCCGCAGGTTTGTTGGCTTTCTGCCGCCCAGAACGGTCCGACAAAGCCGAACGCTCTCCAGCAAATTCACAGATGCTGTAAAAGCCTTGCGAGATCTAAATATTCACCCTATAGGCTCTAAGCCTCCAAAAGGGTACCCTGAAAAAAGGGGCGAAATCTACGGCGCACCATCCCAGGAAGCATTCCGATCCCTCCTCGCAAGAGCCACAGCTGGGCATCGCTGAGGTGTCGCAGCAGCTATGGTTTTATAGGATAGAAGCGGTTCTGAAGTTCAGGGGTAATACGTGGGCCTAAATAAATACCAATACTGCTTTGGGGGGGTCCTTATTATGATTATAGCCCCAAAACCCCATTCTAATTATCAAGGCCGCTACAGTATATAGGGTAGAGGCGGTTCTGAAGTTCAGTGGTACCTTATTGCCGGGGCTCTTGCAAAGGATCCCTTTTTTAGGATTTATATTTGGGTGTACAGTCGCCGCGCGGAGGGCTTTGAGAGGACCTTGAGGAACTTGCGGGTTTCATGATGAAGTCGGCTGTAAGCTGAGAGTAACCACAACTGCAGAGCGCGAACCGTCCAGAGTCAAGCGGTGCTGGTCATCGCTTCACTTGCGGTAGCCGTCTTCCTTGTAAATCCGCACTTGCAGTAGCGAACGTTATCTTCTATTACTGGTACGACGACGACTATGCGGTTTTTCTGGCAAAGCCTGGTAGAAGCACTGGTGCTGATCACTGCTGCTCTGCTGTGTCTTTGACCTCGAAGGCCGCGACTCAAGCAAAGAGCCGAGCAAGCAGCAAAAGATGGCATCATAGAATAATTCTTAAGGCGCCTACAGACAGTGGTGTGAGTGAGGACTCGTTTCGTTCGTGAGCCATGTCTGCTTGTATTAGAGATGTCACTTGAATCATCACGTCAGCAGCCCTGGTCCCGTTTGTCAGACCCACGCTCTCACCAATCGTAAGCCTTCCGTAAAGCAGCGAGAGCAGACACGAAGGATCGAAAAAGCAGTCTAAATGAAACATGTAGAGCATCAAGATCATCACCCAATAAAGTACGACGAAATCTGGTTCGGTGTGGTTTCGGCCTTCCTGTGTCCTCAGATCTGCAAGCTCTGAGCCTGAGCCCAAGGTTAAAGGGGTGGAGAAGTACAGCTACGGAGAAGAAGGCACGTCGCGCTGTGTAGCAATGGCAGATGTCTCAACATCATGTCCCCAGCTTCCGTTGTCGAGGAAACAGCGTACTTGGCATTTGATAGCAGAGGGTACTCGACGGCTGAAGTCGGGAGTGGTTCAGGGCTCAATGGTACAAGAAGCTGGGAGTGAACCCTAAACTTATAAGCCTCATCAGCGAGCCCGACCCGCCAAACCCTAGAAGTTGTTGATCACAATGGCGCAGGCGATTTCTGTAAGATGACAGTTGGTCGGACATATAATGAGCCAGCACACACACACACAGAGCATGCGCACACCTCCTCTTCCTCCAATGCTCTGCCCGGGCCTGTAGGTTGCCTTGTTGCTGTTCCGCCTTGCCCTACATCTTTGCAAGGTCCGTGGGCACTGCCGATGCCCAGATTTCCGTCGTGACGGGGGGTGCAGCAGCAACATCATTTATGCCAACATGAGGGTATGTAGATAGATACCCAAGAAGCTTTTTGGATCTTGAAGGGCGTAAATAAACGGCTGTTGGAGAATGTCAGCGTCCCGCTAAACTTAACCTTACACCTGAAGCTGCGCAGTTGAGTTGTATTCCAAACCTGCCTTCTGGCCCCGAAGCCACGGCTCCATGAATGAAAAAGACAGTTGCCAGATTTGTCAGCTTTGGGGGAGTCCGTTCACGATTCACCAGAACTTGGGAGTCAGGAGTTGAGGCTTCGAGGTTCCTTTTTGTGAAAGTTTGATGTAGGGCAGTTGTTGCTTTGTGTTTTGCTTTTCCGTCCGTGTGGGGGCATGCACCACGTAGTCACTGGATGTTTGTCGTGATGCGGAACGGTTACAATCTGATGGATGCCACGTTTTGTGGATTCTTGCTAGGCTAACTGGGAGGACACTTGCTATTTTCGTCAAGGAATGCAAGCATCAGAAGTGGGACGAGTGACTTTGACACAACGACAAGGAAGGGATTCCCAGATTCGGAACATCTGGACACAAACCCCATTCTCAAAGAATTGAATCCGTAGCTCTCTAGGTCAGCCCGAGCCTGCTGTCACTTTGCCAATGTTCCGGGCAGGAAAATCTTACGCCCCGACAAACATGTGCGCTGTTGAAGGTCAATGTATATAAACCCTGTACACATCAGCCATGGACTTCATGCTCAACCTGCAGACTTTGAAAACAAGAGTGTGTAGGTTTATGAAGTTGGGCCCACTGATTTGTTGTGAGCGTGCGGACAAGGGAGTAGGTGTTTCAGTCCTCGCTGCATGTGAAGGCCTCTCATATCCTAAACCATATAAATGCACCCCACGAGCGCCAGCCCTTGATGGTGGAGCAGCAGCCCCAAACCCTAAGCGCAAGTCGCAACATCGATTTCTGCAACCTGGCGAGCTACTCTCAGATCCTGAAGCCCTCCATGCTGCACTTCAACAGCATCTTTTGCAGTAATGTAACACCGCATATTACAACATAATTCGAAACTAGCATGTAATATAGTACATGTTATTAAGATGTATAACATAGTCTACATGTAGAATATGCAATGCACAATGCATAAGACATGATCTCAAGATCTAGCATACACTACATCATGCATGACAATGCAACTGTAGTATACACTACATCATGCATGGCCACAGAACAACATGACATATACTATATAGCATGTGTGGGTTGTTATTTCGCAGCTACAGCATTCAAATACTTGCAGAAACACCGTTTCATAGCTCGTACTGACATACAGATACTAGGTACCAAAGTATATGTACTCGTATGTGTGTATGTATGTATGTATGCATGTATGTATGTCTGTCCAGAAATATGTACAGGTATGTACCGAGAGGAAGACAGATATACAAAAGGATCATGCGTGTATACATATGCATATGTAGGTATGCAGATATGTAACTGTAGATATTCAGACATGTAGGTATATAGGTATCCACCTATCTAGGCACATAGGCATGTAGATATGTTGATACATATTTTTGTAAATATAGCTTTTACAAGTATACAGGAATGGAAATTAGCAATAAGAACATAAATATATTGTGAGGCATATACATCTTTTTTCTGTGCACACATATGTAGGACATATTAGTCTAGAAAGGTTTAGGTATGAACCACAGAACTATGCAAACATGTAAGTACATAAGTATGCTTTTTATGTATTTTACATACAAATAAGCCACTGTGTAAACCTTCAAATATGGAATGCGCGGGTACAAGATGTAGTTTCACGAGGCAAACTATACGAGGTATACATGCATACATACGTATCTATGTGCATATATATATATATATGTATATATGTATATATGTATATATATATACAACTAGAGACAAATTCACGCGCCCACACACGCACACTATAGTGCATGACCTCTTAGTACTCATATGTAATGTGTCAAATAAAGTTTTGAATGCTATAATGCCTGGAACAGCATGTGCATGTATATATATACTCTATGCACATGCTGTCGAAGGTGTTGTATAACGTATGATGTTTGAGAACGTAGAACCCTAATCGAGCAGCAATGCGTGTATTTGCAGGTCGGCCGGAACATTCAAGCCGAAAGTGATCGTCCTACGCGTGAGATGTGCATTATCGGTGTGAGGGTTCGATCTACCAGTAGTTTAAGTTCCAGGGTAGGTTTGGTTTTAGTACTTGAGGTCCCAGAGCTGAGGTTTGAGGCTTTGGGGTTTGGGGTTTGGGATATATGTGACAGGTAACATAGGCTATGCCACATATATAGATCGGCTATGACATATAAGAATGCACTAGGATGGCTACGGGCAATGCTCGGGGAGCTGCGTTTCGGCAGGGTGGCATGTTGTGACAGAAAAGACCTAAAGCTTAAACTCCTGGAAACCCAAAGCCCTAAACCCTCAACCTTAAACCCTAAGAGTGCAGGGTTCACGAGCCCCGATGGACCCTAAGCCCCTGAGCTCCAGACAGCAGACCCCGTGCCTCTGCTCTGTTAGTATATTCTACTGTGTCATAGTCCATTACAGTATGTTATAGTGTATCGTAGTATTTAGGATTTAGGGTTTAGGGTTTACGGTATGTTATAGTGTATCATAGTATATTATAGGATCTATAATATACTATATTACATGTATGACCTAACCCCAAACCCCACCGTGAGCCTTCTGCGGCACTCCGTCATCTTGAGCGGGAAATGGCTGCTGGTCAGCAAAAGCTCGAGCCGAAATTCCCAATGACTAAGCAAATATACTGTCGGGGCCTAGTTACCAACATTATTTTGGGGGGTCCCTTGTTATAGCTATACTAGAATATACCCCCAAGCCTCTATTCTAAGACCCATCTTCCTTCATTCAGAGACACGATACTGGGCATCATTAGGATCCCTATCAAAATCCTTCTGAGGCATGGGGGTTTGCATCAATGAGAGGTCTACATTCGGCGAGACGTAGAAGCGCTGAGGTGCGGAAAAGCTCAGACCTGAAGTCGGGTGCGGGTCATGGTTTTCGGGTTTGGGCTTGTGGGTTTAGGTTTTAGGGTCTAGGGTTAGTGGTCTAGGGTTTAGGGTTTAGGGTACCCGGGCTAGGGACTGTTGATTGGGTTTGGGGTTTGCAGGCATGGTTGGCATCTCCCGATTCGGGATTGGCGGTCTTTCTGAAGACAGGCCTTTATACATCCCCCCCCATCAACCTGGCCCCCAACCCGCAACCCCAAAACTCTACCACTCCTAAACCCCTAAACTTAGACCCTAAACCCTAAACCTTTCTTCCGAGGATGTCGAGGATGTGAAATCTGGGAGTTTCAAAAAAGGTCCCCCCGTTCAGGCCTACTTCGGCTAATGTAGTGCTCAAGGGGGCTTTCTGCCAACTTTTAGGGTTTAGGGTATTGGGTCAGGAGGATTCTACGGGTTCTAGGTTGGCAAGACCGGGTTCAAAAGTGCTTCATCAGCTGGAAACCCGAACTTTTAGCTTTAGAGTTCGATCCCAAAGCCCCGAAAGCGCTCAAGCCCGAAGCCCTACTACCTCAGCCCTGGCTGGCATGGCGCATGTTTTGGCCCGAGCTGTTTTGTTGACCTTGGGCGGCAACACTGTCGACATCCTAAAGCCATGCCAAGCATGCGGCAGAGGCAACTCGGAGGTTCAGCGATGTTCCGCATCCGGAATTTCGGATCTAGGGCTTTAGGGCTATAGGCAAAGTGTGTGTCTCAGGTTTGTGAATTTGGAGATTCAGTCGATTCTAGGTTGAAGGCAGTGTTGCTTGTTCAATCAGTAATCCTAAACCCTATAGCTCCCAAATTCCAAATCGTAACTGTGCACATCACAAGCCATAAATCTGAAACCCTGAAACCCTAAAGCTGTTGCGCGAACCCAAGAAAACGCTGAATCTTCTCCAATCGGGGACCCACTAGAGATGCCTTTCCTCGGTGTGAAGCCCAGCACCAATCTGCGGACATTGGAAAAGCAGTTGAACTGTTCGATTGCAAGGCAAAGCATGGCAAGAGAACACTTGCCCGAGAAAGAACAGTATTTATTTGTTTATTTCTTCATATTCATATATGTATTATATATGTACGAATCCAATTTCTGAGCACGGTAACCCAGGCAACAGTAACCCGAATCCATGAACGCCCAAGTCCAAGCTTTGGGCATCAGGCGCTGTGGCGCCGGCCTTGCCGCCTGGGCATTGGTTGCTGCGCTGGGCCCGGACGCCCGAAACGGTCAGGGGAAGTTGCTTGTCGTGGTCGGTGCTGAGTGACGCGACGGTCGTGTTTTGGTACCATGCCGCGAGTAGCACTGGCTTTCATACTGGCTGGCATCTTCGCCCCTGTCATTCTCGTCGTCATAGTAGCAGTAGTAGAGTCAATGCAGCCTTGCAGTGGCCGTCACAGTCATCGGGGTAGGGTTCGAAGACTGCGAGGTTTGATGCAAAATCTGGCTGTGAATCATTGTCCCTGTGGGATCTTGGCAGTCTTCGAACATATGTCGGGGTGCTGCTCCGGCAACATGAGGGGCCGTAGAGTGTGTGAGATGAATCAGGGTAGAGCCCTGAAACGGTGTTACCGAAGGTTCTTCCCTAAACCCTATACCCTAAGCCGTCTTGGTTTGTGGGAGTTGGGTTTGCAGCTGTTGCTTTGTCCTTCCCTTCGTGTGCTCGGGTTGGAAATGGGGGCTGTCCGAGGTTGTGACTTGCCATGTTGTTACGCTGGCAACAGAGTTCCAAAGTTTGGGTCGTCCTCCTCCTTTACAGTTTCTACTGGCAGACATATCTCGCAAAGAACTTTGAATTATGCTTAAAGCAAGCGCTTGCTTTCAAGCGTCGTGACTCTAAGCTAACGTTCGACAGCTACACATCTGCCTGATGTCCGAGGATTTAGCACTTCAAGCCTCTAAACTATCTGAGCCGGGGCTGGGTTTGGCTTGATTTATGCATCGTTACATGGATGAATGTCTGCAGTCATGTATGTACGTGTGTATGTATGTATGGATGGACGGATGGATGGATAGGATGGATGCATCTATCTGTCTGTCTGCTAGTCTGTCTGTCTGTCGATCTGTCACTGTCTATATTACTATCTGACTATCGAACTATCTATCTGTCTAACTCTCTACCTATTTATCTATCTATCTGTCTATCTAGAACCTATCTGTTGTACGTACATATGCATTTAAAACACGGAGGGAGGGAGGCGTATATTATGTTGGGTCGTACCTTGACCCTCAGCACCCGTGCTCTGAACAGGTTGTGTATTATGTTTTGGGAGCTTGTATAACCTTTTGCATCGACGAGTTACTGATGCCACTGCCGCGTTTCATCGCAAAGGACCCCTAAGATGCACGAAAGCTGAAATGAGAAGCGAGCAGCCTAGCACGAGAACAGGAAGCATTGGCGAGACACGTATGGATGTCCGTGTTTTGAAGAAACTCGACAGCGACTGCCTTCATCTCCTCGTTTGTAAGCTAACTGACCCAACGGGTTGTTAGGGGATACTCGACCTAGGGCTTTCCTTGTTGCCTGTTGTTCGCAGCACTTCCCGGGTTTAGGGTTCAGTCTCATGGTGTGTGGAGTAGATTTTCACTGCGTCCCTGCTTTGATTGTGGATTGGGATGGAAACTAAGGCATACATTACGACAGAACGATCTAGTTTCACGTAAGTACAACCATGTCAGTCCGAGCAACCTGCACAGACAGAGGCAGGTGGACTTCGATGGTGTCTACCAGTTTTGTCGCCACGAGCTGAGACAAAGGGTTCGAAGAAGGGTTACTGCAAGACTGTAAGAGCTGCATGGCGGATTAGGACCTCTTTCCCTTTGCGCCAGGATTCTAGATTGTTTCGGTTTACGCCAGTTTTTGGGTAGAGGTTTACGCAGCAGGGACTTCGAAGCAGCAGTGCTTCACCATGAAGCTCCCAAGCCCCAATAGCTTACGCCACAAGCACCTCTTAAGGCCGGTACTGGAAGCCGCCCACACGTGGGTTTGCACGGCATAACATAGTATGGGTCAGAATCATTAGCCTGAGGAGTATTCTCTGATAATCCATAGATGGTTATGGTACAGCACCCGCGCAAAGCCCCATGCCGAGATGAATTTTGCCCCAATATTGGGCATGTACAGCTGGCAATACCTGACCAGGCTCCCCGGATGTTGTAGTTGAGGTTACTAGAGCTAGCAACTAAGCCACATGCCCTGAATCCTAAACCCTCCGGGCTTTGCGGCAAAGAACCTGTTAAGCCTGAATACGCACGAACCTTGACACTCACTCATCATTATACTATACTATACCGCAAAAATCCTATTCTGATAGTTACGGCCCTTGCTTTACAACCCTTATACCTCCAATACCTTTACGGTGCGTCCTGTCATGGTGGCGGAAGGGGGCACTCTGGCACCAAACCCGTACACTAGCTATAGTTAGGCTGCTGTTTATACATTCCTGGCGCCGCAGATCACAAGAATGAACATATGCATACATGCACCATATAGCGAGTTTCTGAAGTTGCTCGTGCGCATCGGATTGTTTAGCTGGGAGGCCCCGCAGCGACACCAACGGAAGTCAAGAAAGCTACTGTGAAAACTTTAGGTGTGACGAAGATAAGTCATTGTAACGGAAAAAGCAATTAGCTGTGACACAGAAGTAAGGGGAGACCGACATACTGCTAACTATGATCGACTTTATTTACGAAATAAGATGTTATGCATGGAGTGACATAGAGTGGCTTCCATGTTCCCTGCGAAGACAAGCGCGTATTGCCTTGTTTGTCTTACGTCTTATTGAGTTTCAAGCACTCTTTGGGAGCGAGCAAGGAACCTTCCCGGGTTTCTTGTCTTGAGAGACCACATCGCCAACCACACCACATCACACCACAGGACAACCACACCAAAGAGGGGTGGGTAGGCGGGAGCGAACGGGGATCATCTAATCTATGTATATGAAATATGTATATACACGCTTAAGAATCCATACATAAATGTGCATATATGAAGCCCCGTGCCGCGACAAGGGCTCTGGCAGTGCGCCAGCCGGACGCCTCAGCGCCAGGTGCGGCGCGGGGAAGCGTTGGTCTTCTTGGGCTATTGTCTCGGTCTGTTTGGTTCTGGATTCAGGGTTTAGGGCGGGTTTTGGGCTAGCCCATGGCCAGGGAGTTACGGTTGAGGTGGAGGGTGCTAAGTGCAGGGCCAGGTATATCCAGAAACCAGTAACTGCGAGCTTCGGGACGTTGCTGGCTAAGCGCTGAGGTCTTGTTCGTGCAGCTAATATAGACATCTGAAGAGCTAGGATTTTATCGCCCTTAGTCTCCATGCGTCATACTATAGCAGCCCTGTTCTAGCTATTCAGAACCCCCAGCCCTTGTGACCCCAATCCCTGAAACCTAAGCAAATACTGGCAAACCCTACGCTAGTCTCTCAACAGGATGGCTTCTCCGCTCTCGGACATGGCTGGGATCTGCCGGCGGCTTTACCAGGGCTTCTGCCGCTCCGTGTTACGTTAAAATTGACCAGGGCCTTGGGTTTATACTATACTAGAACTATATGTGTGACACATATCATATCATCATGTCGTATCTTACTGCATATATATATATACATACACATACATATGCAAATAGAGATAGACAGATGGATGGATGGATTGATGGATGGATACTATTGCAAGTTACGTTTTCCGGAACTAGGTATTGCAAGAGTTGTGGCTTTAATGCGGTTTCGACCTTTCAGTTTGAAAGGTTCCAGAGTTCAGGGCGCACAAGAAATCAGTGTTTCCGGTTTTGGGCCCGGGGGTTTAGAGGTTGAGAGTGGGTTTGGAGGGTCTGTCTATCAGACTTGCTCTATAGCTGTTTCAAGTCTGTGGTACCTGTAGTTAGGTTTAAGTGCGCGGTGCTTCGGGATTACAGTCGTTCATGAATGTACTTCTGGCGTTTAGTGTGGTTGGGGGCCCCAGCCCTACACCCTGAACCTGTTTAGTGGTTTGCCCTCGCCATGAGATTCTAGTCATGTTGTATCATAGTATTACATCGTATTATTATGATTATGCCAGGGCCAACCTGGAGCAGCTGGAGGCTGGAGACTGCTAAATGTCTCTTTGTATGTCTTACTCAAAGAGTTTAGGGTTCACTTTTGTTTGGGTTCTTCAGATGCGGGCCCTTCTTTCCTGCAGTGCTTTTTGGGATGAGGTTTTGGAGGACATGTCTCGAACTCGTTTCAGGGTGTCATGGGACGTTCTGCTGAAGCTTGGTGCCAATTAAACTAGGAGAGTTGAAGGTTTGCTTTCAGGCTCTGGGTGAGCTTTGGACTGATGGAATCCCAGAAGCCTTGGGAACCTTTGACTTGAAAAGGAACAGTTCGGCGTGCTACTTTGCTGTTGCCACAAGGTCGAAATGCAGTTCATGTTGAGCCCACGGCATTTGTGTGTATACTGTACCGGAGCACCAAAGGTTGACAGGCCTTTTTTGGACAACGATCCAGTGGCGCCTGTTGGTGTTTTTTGCACGCTTGGATGCCGGGTGCCAAAAGCCGTGTTCATCAGTTGTGAAACGATACACGAGTTCTCACTTGAGAACACCCCTGGATGCCGGTTAGTCTTGTATAGATGGCTACGGGGTTCTTCCAACTTTGGCTTCGTCCTTCGCAGCTTGGCACGAAGCGAATTGACGGAATTGACGTTCAGCCCCGAAGCCATGAACCCGATAGGCTTCATTAAGCCAAGAACATGCTAATTCCTCTTATCCCTTTTGCCTTGTGCAACTGATGCCCGGACAAGCTGCTAGAGAGGGAGATTGAAGCTCATGACTTATGAGATTTCAAGAAATGCTCTTTTGGGGTTCAGGGCTTCGGGAATGCAGGGCTTTAGGGCCTCGGGGTTGTAGGGCTTGGAGCTCCGAAGCGCTTCTTCAAAAAACCTCAAATCTACGGGGGCTGAAGAATAACCTATACTAGTTGCTCTCCATGTTAGGGGCCTGTGGATGGAGAGTCCGCAGAAGAAGGCTACGATTTCCTTAGGGCTCCTCGGGGTTATAGGGTATTCGAGCCCTATTCTAAGTGTTGCCCTTGCATTAAACCCTAAAGCCCTGAAGCCATCAGGAGCTAGCAAAGGATCCGGAGAAGATGAAGATGCTCGGCTGGCTTGTGTGTTGAGGGTTGGAGTTTCGGGTTTAGGATTTAGGGTTTGGATTTTGAGGTTAGGCTTTCGGGCTCGTTGGAGTTGTTTACGGTGTCGGTTTCATACTTGGGCCTACAGTGTGCGGTAAGTCCCAATTCCAGACTCAAGGTAGGCTGCACAAATTCCAAGCCCCGGTCACTAAGCCGCAAACAAGTCGGAGAGCCCTAAACCCTTAAACCTAAGCCTTCGACCGTGCTCCAAGCCTACGTGCTCAGATGCTCCCAAGCCCAAGCCCGAAACGACACTTAGAAGATCTGTTGATGGGGCTTTGCCTTCTGGCAAAGCCGAAAACAGACTCGACAACTTCTTAGATTTGGGTTGGATGCACGGCTTGCCGTTTGCCCAATCCCAGAGAAGAAACCTTCAGGAAGCTCCAAGAGGAAGTCGACGCGATGATGAAGGACCCCCTTGCTTTGCATTGGGAGTTCGGGGATGTTATGTAGAGCGAGCGAAAGATACCTTTTTCTGCAAAGCACGTTCCGCATGGATCCTGTGTCTCTGGGGCAGCAGCATCGAACCTAGGTCTTATGGCCCGAAATGGTTTCTCAGTCATTGAACCCAGTCCTGAAGTCTGGTTTAAGCGAAGCTTGGGCGTGTGAACTCAGACCCGTCGAAAGATTGCGGGGTTTACGTTTTGATTAGTCACTCGGGCTCAGTGCTTTAATGACAAAGTCAGCCAAAACTAAATTCCACAATTCCAAGCCATCTGAAATTCGCCTCAGATCGCCGATGAAGCCTTGCCTTTTTCTTATGCGTGTCAGAACACCGATGGTGCAGATGCGAGAATAGCAGCCCTTTCTTGTAGCTCGTTTAGAAACCCCGGTAGTACTCCTGCTGGCAGCGCCCAGGACCCTCAGAAGAAGGCTGCTCTGGAGGCTGAAGGGAAGATGTTAAGACCGGGGGAGATCTCAGGACTTATAATCGGGTTTAGGGTTTAGGGNNGGGATTAGGGTTTGGGGGTTCAGGGTTTAGGGTTTAGGTCTCAGGGTTTAGGGGGATACAAGGGATACAGGGACCTGTAATATATGGGTTTTTGGCTTTGGGGTTTTGGGAAAGTTTCTATACATGCGTTCCCTATATATGTCATTGCCTCTATAGAGTTCTGCCAAAGAAAACAGAATCCTTTCGAATTATCGAGTGCTTGTACTAATACCCATAAGGGAGATAGATTTCCAACCAGGACACTTGAGAATATAGCTTACAGGGGTAGCTTTTCATTATCCCGAAAACGAGCGCTACGCTCATAACTGCGTCTGCATCTCGCTCATAACAACAGCCTATCTTTGCTTCCTCAGTCATGTTGGTATCCTCGTTGCAACGGCTTTGGTTGCAGACGCAGATGTGCAGTTCTGTTCTGTTGATGTGTCTGCTGCCTCAGGCGTTACACATGCCACAGATCGTTTGCTGGGGCTTCTGCGGTTCTGAACGGTGGTTCCTTGCGGCGGTGAGGTGTTGTTCTGGTGGGAAAGAGAATCTGTCCACAGTGCTCTGCAGCCTTGTCGCAAGCTACGAAGCGCGTCGAAAGCTCCAGTGCCGTTCTCTTAACCCCTACTGGACTGCAGCCGATGCTGCCATGAACCCAAGTAGAACCTTTCGCAACCTTAACCCTGGCTGGCCCTAAGCCTAACCCTAAATCCGACCCCTGACCCAGAAATCCCTCAACCCTTCCGCGGTGAACCCCGAAACCTAAATCCTATCTTCTACATGGTACATGGTGCCTATAGTCGTTGCGGTGAACTCCTGAAGCCCACACTCGGAGTATTCCCTAAGCGTTGCCTGAAGCCCATCAGCCCCTGGCACCGAACCATGAGCCAAGCAACCTTAAAACTCTGAAAACGTCAACCCTAAGGCCCCAAAACCCTTATGCCCCAAGGTCTTAAGTCTTCACAAAGCCCTGGAGCCCCACCGCCAAGCCAGGAGTATTCCAAGATGACGCAGCAGGCGGTCGCCAAGCTGCAGGATGACCCAGAGCTCAAGGACCAGAATTCTTGCCGCCAAGGAGTAGGATCCAGGGTTTTAGGGCATTTTAGGCTTTGGGGGTTAGGGCCGTTAGGGCAATAGGATTCGAGACGGTGGAGTTTAGAATTCAGGCTTCCAGGCTTCAGCCACAGCTGTGATTTGTGAGGGGTTCCTGCAGTGAGACTTCGGGTCCGGTTGCGATCCGCCTGTTGCTCGAGATTCGGGCCCTACTTAAAGAGATCATCTGCTTTTGCCAAGAAACTCCTAAGTATGAGCTGAAGCCGAAATAGCACGGCTCCTCTCGTCTCCGAGGCAGGACTTCGTTCTCTTGGGAGATATGTTCCTCTTGCGGCCTATGGTGGATGTTGTGCGTGAAGGGTTGGGAGGGGCAGATGGCTCAGATATCGTTTGTGGCATGCTGCGCTGCTGAGCTATGCCTACTTGAAACACCCATGGACACATACCGGGTTTGAGCAGGCATCGCACTTCGGGCTGAACATCATAGCACATCAGACATCAGTTTTGTTGTTGTGGCTATGCCCCCGAACTAAAATCCATATTTAAGCGGCTAAGCGTCGCCACCATCGCCTTCACCGTCAGAGTAATGAAAAGGCATGCGATATGCTGTTTTCCAACAATCAGGCTCAGATAATGGAGCTTGCTTCCACTGTATCCTGCAACGCTGGCTTTTGGGGAAATCGCCAGTCCTTGGCCTGACGTACAGAGCATGAGACACTGAATCGGTTGGTGCTGTGTTTGCGAGACTCCAGCCGTTTAGAGTCGCGCTTCACAGATTTCACAGGCCACAGACACTGAGGCTAAACCACTTCGAGGAGCCTATCATCTATGAGTCCCTTTAATTCTAGTCCTATATAATCTTACTACAACATGCCCCAAATGCCCATTTAATTATTCAGGCCCCTACATTACATCAAGCATTGGGCTGGCAGCGGCTGTGCTCCGGGTGGCCAACTCCTAAACCAAGCTGAAAATCAGCTGTCCAGGATTTCTTTGAGGACATCAAGAAGAACGGCATGGATGCTATGAAGAAGTACGAGAAAGACGAGAGGCCGGGCCCAGACAGAGGCAATGTGATGCAAGATCGAACCCGTTCCGTTTTCAAGCATTTCGAAAATCCAGCTTTTGGATTGCCGGTTGCACGTTAAGGTCTACAACCCAGGTCTGCAAATTCTATTTTTCCCGGGGACCATACATTAGGGTTGGGGATCCCTTGCCGAAAACTTCCTTCGGGGTTAGGATTCATGGGTCAGGGCTTCGAGGTTTCAGGTTCAGCTGCGCATGATACTTCGCACAAACTCATAGTTTCTAATTGCATCGGTGCGAGAGTGTGGCCAGGACTAGCAAGCAGATAGGTCATCAAGCCTCATGATGTACAAATGATCGACATCGTGACTGTTCATATCACTTCCTGCGTATCCGTCCGTTGTCGATCCCTCCCTCATGACCAGCAGCACCTTCATCGTCAACCCACCTTCAGTCGCCATCATCACCGTCCCCACTATCATCACAGTGTCACCATCATCACTATCAGCACCATCACAGCCATCATCACCACCATCATCATCATCATCACCATCACCATCACCATCGACATCATCCCGCCGATGTCTTTGTCTCCAGGATCACCGTCAGAAAGCAAAAGCAGCGGATGCTCTAGCGCAATGAATCTGTTTCCCTTCTTGGTCATAGCTGCTGTCCCAATCCTCCCTCAAGATAGTTGTCATGAGTCATATGATTGTTCGTCTTCGTGACCGCCACCACCAGCACCACCACGACCGCGACCACGACCACGACCACGACCACGACCACGACCACCACCCTTACCACTAGCATTGTGTGATTCTTCAAGTTCAAGGTCTGGAGAGAATGGAGTCGTCGTCTGAAACTCTGAAACAGGGAGAGGTATGTTTTCAGTACAGGGCGAAAGTTGCTGCACACTGCCCTGCCAAAGCAGGCTCTCGTGGAGTAGCAGCGAGGAACCGGAAAGTCCAATCAGTATTTCTCTGCAGGATCCTGGCCAAGTTCTCCCAAGCGACGGGAGGCTCCCTGCCTGGATTCAGAGCCTGGATTCAGAGCCCTCTCTAAGTTCCAGGCGCCTTCACTACCTGAGCTAATCTGCACCCTTGAGATTAAGACGCTCTTCCTGGTTTGCCACCTGCAAAGCCATACTACACATCCTCAGTCCTACATCACATCCTACATCCGCAACGAACATCCACAAAAGCTTAAACTTGAAGTGTTCCGCCAAGCTGAGCCTTTTGGAAGTAGCTTGAAACTCCGGGCAACACGAACCTTCCTCCCAGAAAGTCAGTCAACTCCACCCACTCACACACCAACCCCCAACAGAAAAGTTTAGATACTTTACTACACTATACTAGACTACACTATACTACCCTGTCCTGTATTTTGCTATACGATACTATACTATACTATATGCCATACTACAAGATGGCGGCCCAGGGCCAGAGGCGTGGATGAAGGCAATGGGTGGAGTGAACATCTCAGATGTGTTGCATCCTCCGGCTTGGGTCCTAAGCCCACGCAGAAACGGACCTGCGGGATTACAGTACACTTTGGCAATGTAGAGTGCAGGGAAACGGCTACATCGTCCAAGTCCCCTAAGCCAAGCTAAGCTTTCGGAATGAAAGAGCCGAAGACGGAATGGAACGACAGCGCGCGACAAACTCCCATGAAGCCGTACATAATTCCTACAATGCACTTGCACGTAGCTACCCATGGCATCCTATGGCACAGTTTTTGTTCATGATGGCATGGTCAGCCCTCGGTCAGCGTGTCATCGGCTACGGTTTTGCACCTAGGGACCCAGCTCTTCCTGCAAGTCGATGTGCGAGGCTTGTAAAACGGTATTCACCTGGAAGTAGACCATGATGTAAATTTAAAGGCCTGAATCTATTCGCTAATGGTATTCCTCGAGGCTCTTTACCACAACTCTCGTACAATGTACCCCCATCCAACAAGCCCTGTTGTAATGAGTAAGGCCTGGATACTGCATGTACCTAGAAATGGCAGTTTGAACACTACTGACAGTACATTCTGCCTGCTGCGCAGAGCCCACTTTGTGGGTTGCTGGCTCCTTATTGCCCCCGTTACCCGAAGTCTCCAGCTCCCCAATGCCTAACATACTCCCAAGCTTTGTCGGGCGCATTAGGGTTTCGGGTTTGATCAGTTGGGTTCAGGGCTTGGGAGGCGCATCACATACCCATCGCGCTCGGTTTATGTTCGACTTCACTCAACAAGGCCCCAGCCCCCAGAGCACTAAAGTGTTACATGTTCCAGCCTCCAGAGCTGACAAGTCACGGGCAAAAGACCCTGAGCCCTAAACCTTAATTTAATTCCTTAAACCCTAAACCTGACATTACCCGGAGATCTTTTTTCACAAAACCCCTAGGATCAACACATAAACTGGGGTCTTGATACTTAAGAACACATTTTTCTTAACTTTAGTGTTCCTTCTTACGGTATACCTGTTCAAATCTTAAAGGCCTCTGTACAATCCAGGGGTTCTTGAGTCTTAGAGGGCTTGATAAGGGGCTTCTACAGCCTGCCAACTCCAACCCCCAACATTTCACACCATCCCCCCCTTTCCACTTAGATGCCGCCTGGTGGTGGAATGCCTCCGGGGATGGGAGGCATGGGGGCTCCAGCCAGCCCGAGCTACAAGCCACTGGGCTGGCAGGACTTTCAGGGCTTGGTGCTGCAGTGCTTTGGCTTGTGGGTTTGAAGTGTTGGCTTTCTCATTGTTGAGTCGCTGGGGTTTAGGGCTTAGGGAAGGCTTGGAGTTAAGAACTCGGTTGAAGGACTCTGAAATTGCAAATCGAATGCCAGGGGCTAAAGTATGGCCACCTTGAGCCGAGTTTCGACCTCGACACCCCAGCCTTACTCGCTTTTCCTATGAGTGTTAGAGTTTTGACCCATTGTGGGTTCCATGGCGCTGAAGGTGTAGAGGTTAGGCTTTCGGGTGCGGGATGTACGGCTCAGGGTTGCCTGCGGATAGTTTACCAAAAGTTGGGTGCTTGGGTATAGGAGTAGCCGTAGGTTAGTTTTGGGACCAAGTATGTCACGATTATTCGGTACTTGGGCTCGTTTGGTAGGTTTTGGTTTCGGAGTTCGGGGCTTGGTCAGTGGAATTGCCGCTGCTGATACTACTCCATCTAGAGATCTCTGGAAGATGTGCGTGATCAGGAATTTGGCGTCCAGCTTAAGGTATGAGCGACAAAACTCCGCGTGGCATACCTCTGGTTATCCGTCTTTCGGGACTTGAGCGTCCGAGGCCCGGCGATGAGGTCGTCATCTTTGGATTGGCTAAAGCCCCCGAGCTGAACGGCAAGAAGGTGGGAGTCACATCGTTGAAAATGAGGGTCTCAGGGTTTCGCATTTAGGGAAGCAGCCCCTTTTAATTGCGATCGTATTACATGGGGGTCAATACTTGCATCTCCAAATATTCTGAACCCGCCACATAGCTTTCGCTTCTTTACCTCCGCCTAGGGCTGAATCCTTTGCTACTTGGTGCCTGGCGTCTGTAGCAGTGGCAAGCTCAGATTAGTCTGTACCATCCCACCGCACGTTTAGGTTTAGTCCTGATACGTCCCATCTGGGTTTCTAGATCGTCTGCTGTGGCAAAGCGATAAGAATGAACAAAAGATGACGACTGCCGTGCGACATCGGAAGACACAAGCATTGCATTCTCAGGGCCTGGGAAATGTGGGTTGTGCTAGGCTCCAAAACTGCAGAACAGCGATGCGATCGAGACCATCCTGGATGGAATATGCTGTTTTGAACGAGTACAACAACAACAACAACA